>CANJKZ010001063.1:490000-652500 GCA_947471745.1 Closterium sp. Naga37s-1 | reverse complement strand
TCCTGTGTAAGCACGATGCTGTGATGCTGTGGTGCTGTGTGCTCTGGGGTGGCATGCATGGGCATGGAGAAAACAGACTTTCGGCACCTGCGCAAGGTGAGAGAGAGCCGCAGAGAGAGCAGGAGTTAGTGTCATGGGGTGCGTCAGTTTCGATTCTCCTGACATGAACGTTGCTCGTGATTCTCCTAATCACACAGTTGTTGTGATGATGGCTTGTGAAATTTTCCAAACCAACCGACTGACTGCTTGCCGTCTCGGCAACTGTGCGTGCCTGTGTTCTATTGTGTGCTTGTGTAATGCAGGTCAGTGGAGTGGCGTTGGCAGGGTATGCAGCAGGCATGGCAACATACCTGGCAGGAGGATACGTCTCCTCAGACATGTTTGCCACCACTCTCGCCTCCCTGCCTCAGCTGCCTCAGCTGCCCTTCTAAACTGCTGCCCTAACTGCTGCCGCCCACATTTCATTCCAATGTACTGTACCATTATTAATACGAACGTGTATCACAATGGCCCATGGATACTCCAGCATGGTGGTAGTAGTTAGTAACCTTGGTCGCTGTGCATGTATGCTTACATGTCCATACTCCTCCAGTGATACGGTGGCAGCAGTAATGTAGCTTAGGTACAAGGTACGTCAGCATTCCACTGAAAATGCTGTGTTATGTACAAGGAACTGTTAGCTAGTTACACCACCATTGGCACAAACATAGATTGAGAATGCAACCAGTGACTTACCAAACCTGATTTCCCTCAGTAAGCTTATCACATCTGACTTCTCTCTTGGGCAGCCAGCGCGAATTGGCGTTGACTTGCATGGTACCATTGCAGCAGAAAGCTGCGGTGTGGCATGTCGGGTTCCATCATGTACCAATATAGTACTTTCCTTTTATTTTATTAACTCGCTGAGGTGTTGACGCATACTGTCTTCTAACCATTTCAACGTATTGAAAGAGATATTAGACTGAGCCCTTGGAAGAAGTTTGTTTCAACAGCATGTCTACGCTGGATGTGCACTGCAGTTCAGCGCCGTGCCCAGCCCAATCAATAAATGTTCAGAATGCTCGCGAATCTGGTTCCTTTCTCCAGCATGTGTATGCTGCTGGATGTGCTGTGCTGTGCTGCGCTGAAATGAATACTTTGTTGTAAGCATTCAGACCAGCAGGGTAAACCCAGACGGGGACACAAGCAGAGCTATCCCAGTTACGGTAAACTGCCCATGCTGAAAGTCTCTTGTACCGGTACTGCTGCCTTCCTCGCTGTGACAAAATCACACTGCCGTCGGGCTGCCACTCCGCTGTGAACCACGCTACAACCGCAAGCAACGGGAGGCAACCACTGTCAACCGCTGTCAACCTAGGCCAAACCTCCGGTAGCAGCAGCAGTGGCAGTCTGCTGCTGTGGCGCCGCCAGGGCCTCCTTGAGCTCGCCAGACTGAGCCATCTCCTCTAGAATGTCCGCCCCCCCGATGAACTCCCCGTTCACGAATACCTGCGGGATGGTGGGCCATTGGCTGGGGGGAGAGGGGGACATCAGGGGGACATCAGGGGGACGGGGGAACATTAGGGCGAAGGTGGGTGGAAAGTGGAGGGTAATTTAAAAGAAGAAGCCCCTCTGGAATCCGTCACAGATTCATCAACTCTTCCGATGAACTCCCCGTTCACGAATACCTGAGGAATGGTGGGCCATTGGCTGGGGGACAAGGAGCGGAGGTGGGAGGGGGAATTGGGGAGAAGAGGTGGACGTTACCAAGACAGACCCCCACCATGGCTTCAATATCCCCCACAACCACAGCAGCCCCACAACAACATCCCCACGAGTAGCCCCCTGGCCCCCTCACGAGCTCCACACCTGTACTCCTTGATGCCCTCTCGGATGCCCGGGTTGTGGTCCTCGTCCAACACGTTGAGTGTCTCATAGTCCACAGCAGCCCACCACAACGGCCCCACAACCACGTGACAGCCACAGCGCCCCCATCCACTCACCTGTACTCCTTACCCTCTCGGATGCCCGGGTTGTGGTCCTCGTCCAACACGTTGAGTGTCTCATAGTCCACAGCAGCCCACCACAACGGCCCCACAACCACGTGACAGCCACAGCGCCCCCATCCACTCACCTGTACTCCTTGATACCCTCTCGGATGCCCGGGTTGTGGTCCTCGTCCAACACGTTGAGTGTCTCATAGTCCACCCGTGCCTCGTTCAGCAGCGTCAGCACGCGGTGCGAGAAGCCACACTGCGGCGATGTGCTGGGGAGTGGTGGGTGGGTGGGTGGGTGGGTGGGAGGAGAGACAAACAGGTAGATAGTTGGTTCCACCCATTGAGGCACCGTGTTAGGGTAGGGGGTGGTGAGAGGAGAAGTAAAGAAGGTGATGCAGCAATGGTGGGAAGGGGGGATGGGATTGGATGGGAGGGCAAGCTTGTGGGGAGATACAGTGAGACATGTGAAGGGATACTGCAAATCACGTGCAAGGTTACAGCAAGGGGATGGGAATGGGAACGTACCGAGTGCCCTTGATGAATGCAACCACCCGGTTCTCCTTCACCAGCTTCTCAATCAGCTGCGATAGGAGGAAAGGGAAGGGCGAAAGAAAAGGGCAAGGGGAGCGCGACGGGGAGCGGAAGAGGGAGGAGAAGAGATGACCCAAAGATGCTTCTAAGTTTGACTCAAAGACCACCCGGTTCTCCTTCACCAGCTTCACAATCAGCTGTGATAGGTGAGGGGGAAGGGGTGGGGGGGGAAGAGGGAAAGGTCATGGGCGGAGAGAATGTGCTTTAGAGTCATCTCAAAGATCACCTGACTTAGCCTTTCCCCCTCTACAATGCGTGGATCAGGTTCTGATCGGCTGTGTTGCACACAGCATCCACTGTGCCGGTCCCCCACTTCCCCTGTACCCCACTCCCCCTCCCCTCCCCTCCCTGCCCCGCCCCGTCCCTCTCCGCTCGTCTCCTCCTATCCCCTCCCCTTCCCTGTCGGCCCTCCCATCCCCTCCCCTCCGCTCCCCTTCCCTCCCCTCCGCTCTCCTTCCCCCCCCCTCCCCACACCCCCTCCGCCCCGCACCTCGCTGAGAGGAATCGTGAGCTTGACGTGGGGTCCCGGAACGATACGCAGGTCGGGCTTAACACGCTTAACGCACCGCGTGGTCCACGTGGAGTTGCCGCTCTCATTGCCCGGAGGCACCTTGCCCGTACCCGCCTACCTCTCCCGCTGTCCTTTTGCCCGCATGTCCCCTGTCCCCCTCGCCCCCTGACTGTCCCTCACTCCCCCATACCCTTCTCTCCCTGACACTCCCTCGACCCCGCTCCCCTCCCCCCTGCGCTACCCCTTTCTCACCTCGCTGAGAGGAATCGTGAGCTTGACATGAGGCCCCGGCACGATACGCAGGTCCGGCTTGACACGCTTCACGCGCCGCGTGGTCCACGTGGAGTTGCCGCTCTCGTTGCCCGGCGGCACCTTGCCCGTGCCCGCCACGTGCTCCTGCATCCACGCCTTCCACGCCTCCACCAGGGCCTCCTTGTTCGTCGCCGCTACCACTGCGAGCTGCATGGGGGAGGAGAGCGGCGAACAGGAGGAGAGGGGAGGAAGGACAAGCGGCGGAAGTGGGATGGGGACGGAGGAATGTGAGGGGGTGTAAGGAGGACAGGAAGCGGGGGGGGTGGCTTGTCACTCAGCCAGGCAGTGGAAAGGAAGGGGAGGAGGGGGACCAACCAGAGTGGAAGAATGTCGTGTGCCATTGTAACGAGGTGACTTTTGAGTCGACTCAAAAGTCACCTCGGCTTGTCACTCGGTCAGGCGGTTGAAAGGAAGGGGAGGAGGGGGACCAACCAGACTGGAAGAAGCGGACACACTCGTGCCAAGCATCATCGCCTCATCTTCCCCGTCAGCCCCGCCCTCCCTCCCCACCCATCCTCCCGCCTTCCATGTCTCCGCCATCCGACATTCCCCCCATTCCCCCATCCCCCCATCCCCGCCATCCCCCCATCCCCGCCATCCATCCCCCATTCCCCCATCCGCCCATTCCCCCATTTCTCTCCCCCCTTTTTTCCCCACCTTGACAGCGCCGCACATCTCGGGCAGGACCGCATGCCCCTGCATCCCTCATTCCCCCCAGCCCTTCCATTATCCCCCCCCCCCCCCCCAACCCCATCCCCCCCTCTCCAATCACCTTGACAGCGCCGCACATCTCAGGCAAGTCCTCCGCGCCGCGTGCTTCGAACATTCCCCCCAACTCCGCCACTCCCCCCATTCCGCCATCCCCCCATCCCGCCATCCCCCATTCTCCCTTCACCTTGACAGCGCCACACATCTGAGGCAGGTCCTCCGCGTGCGCCTGCTTCCAAATTCCCGCACCAACCCCATCCCCCCACTCCGCCATTCCCACCCCCCCCTCTCCAATCACCTTGACAGCGCCGCACATCTCGGGGAGGTCCTCCGCGTGCGCCTGCAGGCTCGCCGCCAGCCGCCGCGACAGCCCCATGTACTGCAGCGCGCCTGGGGGGGAGGGGGGAGGGGCGGGCGGGGGAAAGGGGAAGGGGGAAGTGAGAGGCTCGCCGCCAGCCGCCGCGACAGCCCCATGTACTGCAGCGCGCCTGGGGGACGGGGGGAAGGGAGAAGGGGGAGGGGAAGGGGTGGGCGGGGTGGAGATTGGGCGGACGTAGGCGGGCGAAGAAGAGGAATGGGGGAGGAGTGGAAAGCGGAGGCTCGCCGCCAGCCTTTCCGCGCACATTCCCGCAAGTTCCCCGCACGTTCCCCCGCCATTCCCCGCCGCCTTTGCCCCGCAATTCTCCGCACATTCACGGCCGCCTTTTCCCCCGTATTTCCCTCCGCACATTCCGACCTCTCTCTACCACCCATCCGTTCCCCGACCCCCCATTCTCTCGCCCGGTTCCCCCGCGTGCCTTCTTTATCGTAGATCGCGTAGATGCCGGACGCTGCGGGGAAGGCGGCGACTGAACCGTCGCTGGCAATTATGGGCGTCGCAGGGGTGTCCTCCAGCGACGGCAGCGAGCACGTGGGCGACGTCGCAGGCGACGATCGCGTGCGACGAGCGACGCTTCGGGAGGAGCCTTGGACGCGGCGAGAGATCGCCGATCGCGAGGCGATGAATTCCGAGCGAAGGTGCGACGTCGCACGGGTGGACGATACCGCAGACGGGCCGCATCGTGCTGGCGACACCCCGCATGCGACGACGGGCGAAGCATGCGACGGTCTGCAGGAGGTGGCCTGCGACGGACCAGCAATGTAGCAAGGGACAGCCGAGGCCGCCGCGAACACAGCTGAAGATGCAGCAGCGGGAGCCATGGTGGTAGTAAAAATAATTTTTGTTTTTCCCGAAGGATAAATGAAGAATCTAGGGACGAGAGGCATATGATGGGTGGAGGTCGGGTGGGTGGGATGAGAGGGAGGGAGGGGTGGCAGCGGCGACTGATTGGTGGTTACGCAGTTCGCGAAGAACAACCGACAAGCATGTGGTTACCTTGGCTTGGGCCAACATAGCTGAACAAATAATGTCAACTTTTAGGCGTACGGTACAAAACAAACGATCCAGAACAATGCCCTTACCAACAGATACATCCTTATGATAGCAGAAAACATGAAGGAAAAACACACACAAATAAACATGAACAAGCTAAGCTAGAGTTTGAGAGTATTGTTTGGGTCGCCTATGTTAGAGAACTTTGGCAATGCCACATAAGTGCATCCAAGCAACACACCATCACCAACGCCATCGCCAGCGCCATCACCACTGCACGGCATCCCGGAAAAGTGGCTTCACGTTGTCTCCAGGGTAATACCACATGTGCATGCCACTGAACTTGAGCGCCACCACTGATGCTGCACTGGCACACGACTCCTCCCCACTGAATCTCGTCATGTCCTTACCAACAGACACCGGCCCTGAGCGGCCTACTAGGGCGTTGCAGGCAGCAGCAGCAGCTGCTGGTGCTGTTGCTGTCGTGCCTGTGTGCGCCTTTGCAGCATGCGATGGCGGATGGTTATCATCATCCACAGGTTGGATGTCCAGGGTTTCTATACGAATGCCTGCTATGTCCATGCGATGACACAGCTCTTCCACATCTGCACAGATAATAGACAACAGAGAACAGGCAACAAAAGGAAAGGCGGAGGTAAGGTTTGGGACGATTTTAAATTGGTAACAGGGACAGATGTGATATAAAAAGATTCCGGTGGACGTTTTTGGGTGAGCTGAAAAGGAGAGAATATTCACCTTCCCAGTTCAGGCAGGCCGACTCAGCAAGAAATTGCGATTTGCGTTCCGTCTCGCCCATCCCTTCCTCCTCCGGCCAATGCTGCTGCTGTCTCATTTCCTCCCCATCCATCTGTAGATCCTCGCCCCCTTGCTCCTTCACACCCGTTGCTGCCACCGTCCGTCGCCGCATGTGCTCCCATGTAGTTTGAGACACAGGTGAATGTAACCCCGCAGGTGCAGGATCACTTGCCAGGGAGGAGCATTTGGGCACGGAATGACCGCTCATTCTCGTACGAGCCATGCCAGTCGTGCCACTCGTGTCATTCGCGGCAGGAGAATTAGCAGGAGAGGCAGTAGGGGAGTCTAGGCCGCGTAGAGGTAGCGAGGACGTGCGGTTAGGAAGGCCGAGGCGCAAGCGCTCCATCACGAGCCGCGGCGGGCGCGATCTGCTGCTGTCCGCGACGGACGGCGCAGTGCACACGCGGGAAATCGCCGCGCCTCCGTCTTCATCGCCGTGGTAATCGGTGGGCGACTGCCGCGGGGATTTTGGGCGGGACGAGAGAAGATACGACGGCGTTGTATCCCTGTCTTTCCTTGCCGCGAACGACGGCACGTCGTTTTCGTCAATGGTGCTGCTCGCGCTTCCCAAAAGCGTGCTGCATCTGGAGATGGGCGGCGTGAAGTCGCCGTGGCCGCCGCCGCCGCCGCCGCCGCCGCCGCCGCCGCTGCTGCTGCTGCCGCCGCTGGCGACGGAACTGGAGGCGGAGGAGGAGAAGGAGGAGCGGCGCGCGAGCGAGAAGGTCGAGATGACGGACGAGCGCGCGGAGCACGCGGACGGCGTGGGGGAAGTCGCCGGCGAGGCGGAACCAAACGGCGCGTTCTCCCGGAGATGCGACTGCGCGGAGAAAACTCCGACTCGAAAGGGCGGCACTGAAGACAATGACGCTTCTCCGAGCGTGACAGGCTTGGACTCAGTTTCGAAGCGCGCCGGGAAGTCCGCTGAGGAATCTTCAGATGACGCGTCTTCGATCGTCACGGAAAGGGCCGCTTTGTGATGGCCGGCCGCCGTGGGATTTCCTCGTTGCACGAGCGGCTGCTGCTTCGTCTTCCTCGTGGTACTGTCGCAGGAGCTCTCCGTCTTATCTTCTCGCGCCGATGCTGACGCGGAGCCCGTTCCTGGAGCTCCCCGCTTCGCCGCCGCCGCCGCCGCCGCCGCCGCTGCTGGGGTGGAGGAGAGTGTACTATTTCGGGTCTCGGCGCGGGGGGCGTCTTTTCGCCAGTTCTGCGCGGGAATGGGGCATACCTCGCTGGCCAGCATGCGCGTTTCTTCCGCCTTGCGAGCCGCCTCCCGCCAGTCCACGCACGGGATTGGGCAAATACGTTCCCCGCCCGAGGAGAGGATTCCGAGGTGGAACGACGAAGAGTTCCCGGCGCCGGCGGAGGCGGCGGCGGAAGTGGAGGCGATGCCTTCTGCGCTGTTCTGAGCGCTGATTCCCCCCCGCGGGGCGGCATTTGCGGGTTTTTTCACCGCGGTGAATGTCGCTCGTTTCGGAGCCGGATGCGGCTGTTGCTGCTGCTGCTGCCAGCTTTTCGCCGCGTCGAACATGTCAATTGAGAGAACAAAGCTCGATGAAGGTCCGAACCCGTTGGACCCAGATCCTGCAGGCTGGGTTGCTGGCGATGCCCGTGACGACATGCATGTCGCCATTGGAGGAGGAAGACGATACAAGGGAAGTGAAATTCAATCTAGGTGGAAATGGGGGAAAACGCCAAGTGCTGAGCAATTGAGGACACCAGAGTCTATGTAGGAGTGAATGCTTGATCCCAGTTGCGATTGAGATTGTGATTTGAGGTGTGTTGCGACGAAGCTGATGCAGGTGACGGTGGTGGTGCGGTGCGATCCCACAACTATGGAGGGGCTGGGCTGGATGCATTCGTTGCTGCTGAGCAGAGTGGATGCACCACAGACGGGAAGGACGATCGTAGCGGCACAGGCAGAACAGGGTACGCAACGACGAAACGAATGTGTGGTGCAGTAACTGGTGCATCTCGGATCAGCACGCCACCTCTTGCTTCGAGTCGCCGTCCACACACATTTGCGAAAGGGGTTACTCGGGCAGAAAATGCTATTATTGTAGACGAAGAGTGAAACCGCAACGAATTGGCGGTTCAAACAGCGAGAAGAGAACGAAATTGAATGGGAGACGATCATGGCAGCGAGACTCCACCACACAGTGAGGGAATTATGACAAGCTTGCGCGACACTGTCACCTCTTGCAGGGAACGTTAGATTGAAGCGCGATGGGTATCAGGCAATGGGCAGAATGAATGCATTGTGCTTGAAAAGAGTACACTGTACACGGAGGCCCATTGGCTGCTTATCTGGTGATCAAGTGACGTCAAAAGTGCTCAGAGATTCCCCACAATTTCTCAGGTGAAGTCGACACTTTATCCACGAGGCTCGGAGAATCTGTTGGTTGCCAGCAGCCTTCGTGTCGAGACTCCAATGTGACATGGAAAGTGCAAAAGTGCAGAATATTCGTTTTAGTGTATATCGAAAACTGAGAAGGGCAACGACCAAGTCGGAGAATGTTCTGCTGTTAACCCTATCATCGAGGTTTTGGAAGTACTCCCGACCCCTTTCAAAAGTATCACCAAACCAGTATTCCTGCGCTTGGATGGCATGCAGTCGCTACTTCCATAAGCGCGCATGACACGAAACTGGAAACGAAGTCCCGAACCAAAGTTTGACACGAGCTCGGGTGCACATATGTAAACACAAGCTGGGGAATCTTGAAAGCCATGCAGCAACCCTCTCAGGTCGCAAGAAAACAGCTGCAAACGTTACACCGAAATAGTCGGCTCGGATTGGGTGTGGTGTGCGACGGGTCTTGCATTCCACGCACGTGACTAAACCTGCCCTCTGCTCGTCGAGAGGGCAACATCTGTCACGTGGTATAATCATGCTAAAACCGAATTCCAAAACATTACCAGTACACCCTCTTTCTCAACCTTTTCACCTTGCGCGACTCGTCGCTACAGTACTTGTCTCATGCGATCTGGTGCCAATAAACGTTCCTAGGCAACCGGGGGGGAAAGCCGGACCACGTGACAAACTGGCTCAAGGACGTAAAATCTCCGTAATCGCTTCATAACTTTCCCAAACAGATGAAAACGTTGACAACGCTTTTTGTAAAGTGCATAACCTTACCTAACCGCATTCTTCACATTGTGCTTGTACAGTAGGTGACAAGACCATTCTGAACGTGGTGACGTTCTACAATCCATGTATGTTCTCCAACCAGGTGCTCTACTAGCGCGAAAGAGGGTGTAATATAGGGACGCGTGACGTCAGCAAATGCCGCCCCACGGGTCCTGGCACAAAGGGATTTCGGGGCAAATCTGAAAACCCTCCGAATCCCTCGGGTCACCCCGAAAATCCCGCCTGACCAGGCGAAAAAACTCCCCGAATACCTCCGTCTCGATGTCGTATTCTTACGCGCATATATATGCCAGCCGTACTGTCGCAATTTCGGGGACATTGATCGAGCACTGCTCGACGGGCATTGGCCAATCGCTGTCGAGCACCGTGCACTCCCGACAAGACGGGTGTCAGCGCCTGACGTCGCCATCGACGTCGCCTGACAGGCCGTGCTGTCGGTCGACGTGAGTGGTAACGGGTTTCGCAACCAGCCGACGGTCACAGTCGACGGCGCCTTCAACTGTGGTCGACCGATCACTTCGACGGTCGAGCGAGACGTCGCTGTCGGAGTGGCGACGGGTTACGTAAGTCGCCATCAAAGGGGTCACGTCAACAGATGACGGCCACTTCAAAGGCCAAGGCCTTGAGGATACATGTAAGGGAAGGGTTATCAACCCAACAACGGTTTAAATGAAATCCTAAACTGGGAGCAGCAGTAACATCGTTTTTGTCAGTAAGGCCAGCGCTACGGCAACGAGAGCTTTCGGGTAGGCACTGATGGAGAACGATCCGTCGAGGACAACGACTTTCCGTCAGGCAGCGGTAGGACCGCTACCTGTCGATGTTGAAACCATCTCGACGCAACCCCCTATGACGTCACAAGCCATACCGTGCTCGACACCGCCACCCTCGACGTCACGAGCCATACCGGGCTCGACAACTCCACAATCGACGTCACGAGCCATACCGGTTGTGGGTCAGCCAGTTGCGACGGATCAACGCTCGACGAAACGTGCCGTCAATGTCGAAGTGGGGGGGGCACCAACCGAAGTCCCTTCGACGGCGCAATCCATACCTGTAGTATTTTAACCGATTGCGACAACAACCCCTCCCTCAACACCGGAAGCGACAAACCAGCCGTCATCATCTTCGGCACCACAACGTTCGACAACACCAACGGAACCAGTAGCCGCTGTCCCGAGCTCGACTGGTGGGCGACGTAGGAGAAGGGGTACGGGTGTCCCGGCTGAGGTTAGGCCACCACCCCCAGCCGGTACATCCGCTTCGCGAGCCATTCCCGCCGCGCCTATGCGCTCATCGAAAAGACCCAGCAAAACGGGCTTAGCCAGCCACGTCCCTGCAGAGACGGATGATGACGACGATGAGCAGGGAGAACAGCCCGAGGCGGACGATGTCAAAGAGGTGGACCCTTTGCGCCCTGCCGCGGCAAATATATCAGAAGAGGAGGCAGCCCACATTCTCGGTGACGAACAGGGCGAAGAAAATCCGTACTTGGCGACGAGAACACTCAAAAGTGTGATTCACCGTTGTCGGCTTCCGCTACTGGCAATCGACCAGGATTCAACTCGGCCAAACTAAGTCTCGCGTTTCATGCATTTCAAGGCTTGGGCCTGTGCAACCCTGGCGCCCGAAAAAAAACAATGGAGTGCCGGTCGAGGAGCAGGTGATCAACGAGGACGAGGTCGGGAGAGATATCAGCAAGGATTTAGGGAAGGGTTGGAGGGCGGCACTCCTTAACGAGGAGCACCTACATGGTCCTTGGACGTCGAAATGGCGGTTGCGGGCTTACGTCGAGTACATGTCGACAGAAATGGACAAACAGGCGGCTTCCTTGGATACCGGGTGGACCAGAGTAGCGGGACGGAAGCCGAAAAAATGCACCCCACCGATGATGCTGGCGCGCCTAACTGCGCTAGGGTGCTTGTGCAAAGTAGAGGCCATACTCTTCGACGAACCACTCACAAAACCGATGGACGACATCACCGAGGCTAGGCAGCTACTTGCGGTCAAGCTGCGACGGCTGCACGACTATCATTTCGAGTAAGTTCGCTTCCCTACCCCGTCGGCTACAACTTCTCACTCACTTTCTTACTTATTAATTGCTGTATCTGCCCACTCTATGCAGGAGCTGCGTCGACCCACACCGTGGCTCGCTCGACGATGTCTACACGGAGGGGCAGATCCGCATTCTTGTTTCAGACATCCTGTCGCACTGGGCCAAGGTGTACTTCGGGTCGTTGATGGCGTACCCCAGTCTGTCGCTGTGGAAGGCCTTGGTTGTGAGGTTGGTGATTCTGATGGCGCATCACATGCTGGGCAGGGGGATCAGCATCCGTACGATTCGCTACTGCAACATGTTCACTCACGTCCTTCTGCCCATCACGAACAGCCCGGGGGAATCGTCGATCCTCGTTCTCGTGGTCGCCTATCGCAATTCGAAGACCGTCAAAGACAACAAGCTCGGCCACTTGTACCTGACTCGACACATGGACTTCCAGCAGTGCGGCTTTGGAGCAGTTTTCCTCTGGCTACACTTCCTTTTCGACCTCGTGCCGCTCTACTACAACAACGCGAATATCGTGCCCCCCTTGGATTTTTCAAACCCGGAGGCTTGGTCGAAGAAACACCTGTTCTTCGCCCTCTTCGACAAAGAGAAGACAGAGATGCCGTACCCGACGCACAACAAATGGGTGACATGGGCGATGAATAGCGCGGTGTGGATCCTGTCGAAAGTCACGCACATCTTTCGACGGTCTGCGGCACAGATCCTTGCGGACAAAAACTTAGACCTCGACACCATCGCACAGCTGGGTCAATGGGACATGAAAGAGATGCGCAGGTCCCGCGCCCGGCCATCCAGATGCAAGCGGGTTTCTTGCAAGAACCGGGCGACTATTACATCGGAAGATCGAAGACCAAAGTGCCCCCGAAAGTCCTGAAGGCTATCGAGGAGCACATATTTCCTAAGGCGGAGCTGTGGCTCATCGAGTTATGTATCTGTCGAGCACTTGGCGTCTTCGTCGAACGCAAGTTTTGCTCGCCCATCCATCTCTTGATGTCACCCCGTTCGTTTATGTTCAGGCCCAGGAGTGGAACAACGAGCAGGACAAGGAACATATGTACTACGCAACGAAGAGTTTCTTGGAGGCCCTGCTAGCTGCCCGAATGCCCATCGCAGAGGATCTTGCGATGTACTACGTCCATTGTGAGGACCACCCCTTCGACAGGGTCAGCGTTTGTGACTGCGAGTGTCACCCTTACGTCCAGATGTCGGGTTTGTGCAAGGACGAAGATTTCCAAAAATGGGCGCTCGACGTGTACACGCTCGACAAGTACGGCATCGAGATGCGGACCAACCCCACGATGTCGAGAGCGACGGTAAGATGGTCCTTCCAAAACTATAAGCGACGACTTTGCATCAGCCCACTGACTGCACGTGTTCTTGCGTGCAGGACGTATCCTCTCACCTCAACACCAAGCACCTCATCACACAACTTCGGGCTGAGTTAAACCTCCACAAAGAGGAGGGAGGGAAGAAGGAAATCCAGATCAACCACCTCGAGAAGCAGGTTGAGTTATTGGAGCAGGAGAAGAGCTCAATGAAGGCTGAGTTGGAGGCGAAGACAGAGGCGTTCGCGCAACTACAGAAAGCGTTCGACGCACTGAAGAATACCGCGGCGACAAGCGCAGCTGCAAATGTGGGGGAGAGCGAGAGCGTGCCGCAGACGGCGATCGAGGAAGCCACCCCGGCTCCACAGCAAGCCCAACAAGCAACGCCCTCTCGACAGAGCGTGGGCAGCCAGCTTGACCATGCGTTCTTCGACGCGGTGGTGTGGCCGTGGTGCAATTGTGAGGCCGTGCGGAAGGTGTGGTCGTACTGGGACGGGCCAAGCCCACTGAACAACGGGCATAGTCTTCGACAGGCTTACAAGAGGGGCTTCGCCGTCAAGTTCTGCAAGTTCACACCGACTCCACCCCCCGTAACCCCCGAAAAGGAGGCCCAGCCAAAAGAAGATCCACCAACCGCAAAAGCTATCGAGACGAAATTGCGGAAAATGAAGGCTGTCGAGCATTTCCGGATCGACGACAGCAGCGCGGCTACGTCGACGGTAATCGAAAAGCTGGACTCAATTGTGAAGGGCCACTCGATCAACATGCTTTCGGAGGGCATCGTTCTCAAGGAGGATTCTGGGAGGCAGCTCACGAAAAAGCGCAAAGTCGAGTCTGCAGAGGAAAACCGGAAGGACAAACAACGCCTCAGAATCACTCTGGACCTCATTCGCGTCGAGCTCCGAACCGCAGAATGGGCGGAGAAGGTGTTCGGCAAGGAGAAATGGAAAGAGTTCACGGCAACAACTAGCGCGCGACCTAGTTCGACGGGCAACCGTGACGAGGGGGGACCCTAGTGTACGTTGTTCTTTCAGGGTTTACATGGCATCTTCCCGTGATGCATGTTGTGACACCATCTCGACAAGATGAACCAATTGAGCATTTTTGAAAACATAAAGTCAAGGAACATCAAGCCAAAACATTCTGTCGATCAAACTATCGAAACAACAAACACATCTGTCGAATGATGCAAAAACCCCCACGCAATGCGCCCGCCTATACTACTCCCCTTGCCCGCCTGTTTTCGCCTCTGTTGCATCCTCATCGCCCAGCTTTGCCTTGCTCTTTTCTTCTGGCATAGCCAGGCTCCCATAGCCCGCGTCCTCCAGCAAACGGGCAGCAAATCGACAGCAGCACCATTGAGTACAGACTTGTGCTGCCACGCGCACCATCTGCAACAGGGTGGCGTCAGTCGAGCCGAGGCCTTCGACAGCCGACGAATATAGCAGATCGGGCCAGTGCTTGGTCGGGAACGTCTTGCCGACGTGCAAAAGTACGGACAGCAGCGCAGCCATCGCAGCCGCACTAGCCCGTGTCGCCATCTCTGGGGCGTAGAGCGCTGCGTTTGCAGCAGCTAGGGCATCCTTCTTAATGTCTTCCCGCGACAACTTCCTGCAGGCCGCCCACAAGCTTGCCACAGTTGCTGCGACGGCCATCATGTGCGCAGTCCCGTGCGTGTTCTTCGGGACCAGATAAATCACGTTCCCGTGCCTCCGACCAAGCGTCACAACCTTCCCAATCGCCGCGCACAGCTCAATTCCTCAGTCGGCTCTAGCTCTCACTTCCGTATTTGCCGTTGCCAGCAGCGACCGGAAACTGCAAATCAAAACAAATGCGTTAGTCAGACGGCACGACTTCGACAGGAAATCCGACAGCACTTCGACGGAAAGAACAAAACCGCTACGACAGTCAAACTACAAGACTTCGACAGAACTCACTCGTCAAAACGACATTCCCCTTGTTCTTGCGCCACGCTCCAAACGCCGGTGGGCATACGCACGGCTGCATCGAGATAGACCTTCCAGTCCTTCTCATCCAGCGCCGTGAACCCCTCGTACTCCTTAAGGTCTATGTCGGGGAAGTACACGCGCCAGCAGATGGCCGTACAAAACTTTTGGTCCGCCTCCGTTTCAAAAGTGCCCAGGAACCGCTTCCTCGAGCCTATGGTCTGCTCGGAAACCGGCTTCCCCTTCCGCGACATCATGCCCGGTCCTTTGAAGGGAGCTTTGCAGCCTCTCGTCTTGCCTTGGTCGTCCGGTGGAGGAGGTGGGGCGTAGCCAATCACCTTGGGCTTCTTCGACTTTTCGTGTCGAGCAGCAATGACGGTAGACGCCTTCTCGACATGAGCTTGGCCAAGGAGGCTGCCCAGCTCCACCACGTCACTGCTCTCTGTTGCCTCTGCAGCGCGCTTCGTCGAATTCGTCACAGCCTACCTTTTCTTCAACGCAGAAGGGGAACTTGGCCTCGGACCAGGAGGAGGGGAACCCGGTTCGCTAAGGCAGACGTCGCCTAAAACGGACGACGAACTCTTTCCCACAAGCTCGATAGGACGGCCAACAATGCCAAGCTGCGCAGTTGAGTCGGCCTTTGTCTTCGACAGCAACCCAGCAGCGACGACGACCTGGCTGGGAGCACCCCGTTTCTCCCCCGCTCCTTTCTCCGCAGCGCCGCCGGACGGGGTAGGGGCACCTCGCTTTTCCACGGGTCCTTTCCCGGCTGAGGCGACCTGGCCGATTGGGGCACCAATTTTCTCCCCTGCAACCACTCCTTTCCCACCCTTTTTCCCGAGGCCCTGCAGCATGTCGCGCAGCATACCAAAAGCATCAGGCGGAGGCTTCGGTGCCGCTTCGGAGGTCTGCTGAAGGGGTGACTGGTCGAGTACGATGACCTCCTTGTCCTCAACGGACTTGCCGACGGTCTGACGGGCACGAGACGGTGGGGATGCTACCGGGCTGCCGACATGTCCTCCCACCGAAGAAGGAGGAACCGAGCGCTCATGAACCCGACGCTCAACCCCGCTGCGAACACCAGCCACCCCCTCCTCCTAACGCGACCTCGTCGACGGGCCCGTCGAGCCCCGAAACCCTCTCGCCATCGCTTCGGTGAGGACTTCCAATCTGCCAGCTTCAGCTTCTTGGTAGCTTTCTCTCACAACATCCTTCAGCTCCTTCATGCTCTCGGGCGGGAGGGTGGAGTAGAACAAGTCCTCCTTTACGGCTTTCTCAATACCCTTCACGACCGAAGCAACCAGCCGCTCCTCGACAAGCTTGAGCTGCTTCTCGACGGCGTCCTCGCTCGCTTTTGTGATAGCGGCTACCACCCCCTCGATGATTTTCCCGCTCATCTCGTCGAGCTTCGTACGTGCCCCTTCCAATAGCTTCCTCTCCTCCGTGACACCGTTTACGGCATCGCCGCACTGCTTCAGCGTGCTCTTCGACGACTCCGAAATCATATTCCAGGCCGTCTGAAAATCCAAAGCAAGCTTGTTGAAAACACCGGCTTGCTCACTGTGCTTCGCAAATACGTCGGCGACGAGCTTCTTCTGCGACGCCTTGACCTCCGGGACCCTCTGCAGTAGCTCGACGACCTGGCCTCCGGAGGCAATGGCTGACGTCAAATGGCCTGCCGTCGAAGGGCCTGCCTGTCCGCTGCCACTGGCCGTGCGGTGTCTCCTTCTTACTGCGACCTGTCGCTCCTGCGCACCCTCCCCGCCCTCTTGCTCTTGCCCTCCCGCCCCACCCTCCTGCGCAGCCACCATGCCCTCTTGCTGCTGCCCTCCGACCCCACCCTCCTGCACAGTCGCCTCGCCCTTCTGCTGCTGCACTCCTGTCCCAAAATCCTGCACAGCCGCCCCGCCCTCCTGCTGATGCACTCCTGCCCCACCCTCCTGCGCAGCCGCTCCGCCCTCCTGCTCCTCGACAGCCCCATCGTCCCCCGTCGCCTGCTGCTCGTCCACCCACTCCCAGAGCGCCACTCCATGCTCCTCCGTATGCTCCGTCCCACCTGGATGTTCTTTTGCGCCCTCGCCGTCGTCCTCGATCGACTCATCACTCTAGCTCAAGCCGGAGCTCGATTCCGAGCTCGAGCCCTCCTGCTCGTTCGCATTGCCGCCCGGGCCGCTCACCCCGTGCTGAGCTTGCCTTGATATATCCTCCTTGGTCTCCTCCTCTTCCTCATAGCTGTACTCAACCATGACGTGTGACGCCCCCTCGCCTCCTCCCTCGTTTTCGGCACCCCCTCCCACTCCTACTCCCTCCGCCGCCTCGTCCATCCTTTTTCAAAACAGTTTGACCATGAACAACGGAAGCAAACCCGTGCCAGATATCGTTCTCCCGAGCATCACGAGGTCGCCCTGTCAAGGCTGCACGATGAAATTGTCCCAGTTCGATAGAATCCGGCACACCCCATGCACGACACGAGCTGCCGCGTCGGGCTCACTGGGGCTCGTCAGGGCCGTCCTCGTCTACGACGGGTAAAAAAAATGCGTAAGCGACATAACAACATGCTCAACGAAAACATGCACAAGTAAGGGTAAGGGTTGGCTTACCAGATGATCGAAACTCGTAGTCATGTCCAGACGCAGGTCGATGAGGCTAAGCACCCCCTGCTCGTGCTCGGTCACAACCCGCTGGGTCGTCACGTACTCGGCGCGAAGCTGCTTCTTCATCCAACTACAAAGCAACGGACAGGAGAGTAAGAGATTGTCGAGAACGGCAAGTCGATAGCAGGGTGGCAAATCGGTCACTCACACGAGAACTTCATGCGCCAGCGAAGATTGGTGGTTCACCGTGGGAAACCTATCTTTCGAATCGAAGTGCATCATTCGAGTTCGACAGCCATGGTGCCTTGGAGCCAGCAGATCGTCGGGGCGCGATACCACAAACAGGCTCGAGTGGGAGAACGGCGCCACAATAAGGCTGCATGCAGAGCGAATGTACGTGAGCACGGGTTTAGTACTAAACACGGAGCACGCAAGGCAACGGGATAGTGTTGAACTCACGTGGTCCGCAACAGAACAAGAATCACTTGCTCTCCGAGCAGGCCATCGAGGTGGTTGTTCGCAAAAGCGACCGGTGTGGGACGTGCCATCTCTTCATGCGCACGCGTCGAAGTCACGATCGACAGCTTGGCGAGCTGCTCGATGGACAGCAGCTCCCTCGAAAACAGGCTGCATGGAAAGCTAAGGCACAGTTAGCGACAGGTAAACATGGCAAACCGAAAATGCTCGACAGGAAACGCACTGTGAGCTGCCCGTATGTCATTCGCACGGGTGACCGTGCTGGTCAGACATGCGGGAAGGCCCACACATAGCACCGCTGCTTCTCCCATCTCGAGGACGCTTGGCGCGCTGAGTTTGGTGAGGAGGTCGAGCGCCCCCACTGAGCAGAGCTGCTTAGGTCTGGTGTTGCGATCTTTGACCTAGACTATGATGCTAGTCTTTCTGCTATGTGTGCTTTGTCTGCTAGTGCTGAGGGTGACTATTACCGGTGTGTGCCGCCTGACCCAGGTACAGACGCTGCTGCTCTAGGTGCTAGTGAGTCTGTTCTCCCTGGTACTGCGCCTGCTGAGGCCTTGCACACCTTCACGCTGGACTCAGGTGCCTAACGCTCTTTCTTTCGTGACAGCACCACTCTCACTCCTCTCCCTGCACCTGTCCCGGTCCGACTGGCTGACCCCTCCGGGGGCCCGGTCGTTGCCCGTTCCTCCACTGTCCTCCCGTGTCCGGCGGTTCCGTCCGGCTCATTGTCCGGCCTTCGCCTCCCCTCGTTCTCTACGAACTTGGTGAGTACCGCTGCCCTCCAGGATGCGATGGTCACTACCACCACTCCTGGGGGTCAGCGTGTGTCGATCTGCACATGTACACGGACGGGTCGTCACCTGGCCACGTTCACTCGTCGGCCAAGGTCGAGTCTGTACACACTGGCTACCAAGCCTCCTCAGGTAGCTGCGTCTGCTCAGGTGTCCGCGTCAGGTCAGGTAACACCCCCTTGCTCATGTCGCCTCCTGACGCACCAGACTCTTCTGTGGCACCACTGCTTGGGTCACCCCTCCCCTGCCCCGCCGTGCCTTCCTTGCGTTGAGGGGCGGCAGCGCGCCGATCCTCACTCCTCCTCTTTTCTCCCGACGACTGCTCCCCTGCAGACTCTCCACATGGACGTGTGGGGCCCAGCCCGCGTCAGTGGACGGTGCCGCGAGCGCTACTTTCTGCTGGTTGTTGACGACTACACGTGGTACACAACGGTCTTCCCCTTGCGCAGCAAGGGTCAAGTTGTTGATGTCTTGATCCCTTGGATCCGCGCAGTCCGTCTCCAGCTCCGCGAGTGGTTCCGTGCGGACCTTCCTGTCCTGCGTCTGCACTCTGAAAGAGGTGGTGAGTTCTCTTCCAACCTCTTGCGGGACTTTTGTCGTGGGGAGGGCATTCTCCAGTCGTTCATGCTTCCGGAATCCCCTCAGCAAAATGGGATTGCTGAGCGCCGCATTGGCTTAGTCATGGAGGTAGCTCGTACCTCCATGATCCATGCGGCTGCTCCCCATTTTCTGTGGCCGTTTGTGGTTTGGTATGCTGCGCATCAGCTCAACCTCTGGCCCCGTGTCTCCTTCCCGGAAACCTCGCCTACACTGCGTTGGACGGGGAAGGTTGGCGATGCGTCGGTGTTCCAGGTCTGGGGTTCTCGTGCCTTTGTTCGTGATAAGTCCGCGGACAAGCTCTCCGCCCGCGCTATTCCCTGCGTCTTCCTTGGCTTTACCCCTGACGCGCCTGGCTGGCAGTTTTACCACCCCACCTCGCGCCGTGTCTTCCCCTCTCAGGACGTCACGTTTGACGAGTCGGTTCCCTTTTACCATCTCTTTCCCTACCGCTCTGCCCCTCCCCCGCCCCCGCCGCTCTTCCTTGCTCCAGGTCCCCCTCCGGTAGACCCCCTCCCCCCCCAGGGTCCTGGTCCCTCGGGTGTGTCTCAGGTAGACCCTCTCCCTGGTACTGCGCCTGTTCTGGTAGCTGTCGGCTCAGGTGCTGCTAGAGGTGCTGCGTCTGGGGGTGCTGCGTCTGAGGGTGCGGAGCTGGGGGTTGCGGAGTCTGAGGGTGCTGTTTCTGGGGGTTTCTGAGCCTGGGGGTGCTGAGCCTGAGGGTGGTGAGCCGGGGGGTTGCTGAGTCAAAGGATGCGGAGTCTGGGGGTGCTGAGCCTCAGGGTGCTGCTTCGTCTGGAGGTCCTGCTGGTGCTTCGCCGAGACTGTCCCCGCAGCAGCTGCGTGAGTGGCTTGTTCGGCGCGCACACCTTCAGAGTGGAGCTACCGGAGCTGGAGGCGCTGGAGCCGCTGGAGCTGGAGGTGCTGGAGTTACTGCTGGAGCTGGTGGTACTGGGGGTACTGCGGCTACTGGTCCTGGAGGTGCTCGTACCAGGGGTACTGTGTCAAACTTATATATAGCTTATATTGTATAGGCTATAGTGGGGTAGCCCATAAGGGGTACAACACAATTAGGGTTAGTAATTGTACCCAACTCTTTGCTAGTTCATTCATTCTCGTTCATTATTCTGACATGGTTTCAGAGCAGGTCCTCCGCTAGGACCGTTTTTTTTTTCCTTGAGCCCACCACAGCGCTACCCCGCTAGCAGCCCTCTGCAGCCCTCGTGCTGCCCCTACTTCTTGTCGCGACCCGTAGGCCCCTAGGCCCCGGCCCGTCGCCACCCCTAGCCCGGCCCGACGCCCCTAGGCCCGTCGCCCCGGCCCGTCGCCCCTAGGCCCGTCGCCCCTAGCCCGGCCCCCGTCGCCCGACGCCCATCGCCCGTCGCGCCCTGTCGCCCGTTGCGACCTGTCGCCCCGGCCCGTTGCCCCGGCCCGTCGACCCCCGATCCGTCGCCCTAGGCTCGTCGCCCGTCGCGACCCGTCGCCCCTAGCCTAGGTCCAGGCTCTGCGGCCCGTCGCCCGTTGCCCCTAGCCTAGGCCCCGGCCCCACGGCCCCTCGCGACTTGTCGCCCCTAGCCTAGGCCCAGGCCCCGCGGCCCGTCGCCCGTCGCCCCTAGCCTAGGCCCCCAGGCCCCACGGCCCCTCGCGACCCGTCGCCCCTAGCCTAAACCCAAACCCCACGGCCCGTTGCCTCGTCGCCCCTAGCCTAGGCCCCGCGGCCCCCCCCGTCGTCCACGATCAGTCGCCCCGCGGCCCCCAGTCGCCCTAGGCCGCGTCGCCCCGCCCCCCCGTCGCCCTAGGCCCTGTCGCCCCGCGGCCCCTCTCGTCGCCCTAGGCCCACGGCCCTTAGGCCCCCGGCCCCTTCGTTCCTGGCCTCGCGGCCCGACGCACCTAGGCCCCAGGCCCCTTGGCCCCTTGACCCCTCGGCCCCTCGGCCCCTTCGTTCTCCGCCCCGCGGCCCGTCGCCCCTCGGCCTCTGCTGCTACTGCTGTTGCTACTGCTGCTACTGCTACTACTTGCTGCTACTGCTACTGCTGCCACTGCTGCTCCTGCGTGCTGCACCACTATGGCTTCGCTTCAAGTTCTCGCGTTCGATCATGAGGGCAGACCGATTCAGTTTGACACGTGGCTTGACGATCTGCAGCTGTACCTACTGAGCGATTCTAAGGACAGTTTTTCACAGTTTAACCTAGCTGACAGTGCGACTCGCTCACAGTGGCTTACTTGCGACGCTGCTGCTCGCTTCGCCATTCGCAACCACCTGCCGTTAGCCGAATGCGATCACTTCGGAAAGCACAGGACAGCACAGGCATTGTACGACGCTGTAGTCGCTCGCTACTCCTCGCCTGCCACTGCTGCTCTAGGCCGCCTTCTTCTGCCCTACCTGTTCCCCGAGCTATCAGCCTTTGCCACGGTAGAGGACCTTGTTTCCCACCTGCGCGCTAGTGACGCTCGCTACTGCGCTACCGTCCCTGCTGAGTTCCTCGACAAGAACCCGCCCCCGATGTTCATCACCCTCTACTTCATAGTCACTCGCCTCCCTGACTCTCTTCGCTTTGTCAGGGACCACTTTCTCTCACTTGACCCCACCTCCCTCACTTGACCTACTCGAGGAGCACCTCCTCGCAGCTGAGACTAGTGCATTTACTGTAGATGCTGGTCGTGGCACTCCGCGCACGCCCTTCTTTGAGGGGTGCTCCCCCTCCCCCCTTGCCCCCTCCTACGCCTCTACTGCTGCTGTTGACATCCTTGGTGCTGAGGATGTCGGGGCTAGTTCTGCTCTTAGATGTCCGTGGTGCTGAGGACGTTGGAGCTGCTTCTGCTAGTGCAAAGCGCCGCACCAGCAAGAGCAAGGGTGGCAGGGGTGGTGGAGGGGGCAGCGGGAGAGGTGGTGGGGGCAGCAATGGAGGTAGTGGAGGCGGTGGAGGTGGTGGCGGTGGAGGTGGTGGCGTTGGCGGGACTGGTGGCGGGGGTGGGGGCTCTGGTGGCGGCGGTGGAGGCAGCAGTGGGAGTGGCGGCAGTGGCGGCGGTGGGACTGGTGGCGATAGGTCTGGAACTCGGCGTGGAGGTTCCGGAGGTGGCCAGCGGCAGCACCAGCAACGTCCGAGCGAGACCCAGCAGCTTTGTGAGTGGTTGTTTCAGCGTGGGACGTCTGGGGGTAGTGATAGCTGCCCGTATGTCATTCGCACAGGTGACCGTGCTGGTCAGACATGCGGGAGGCTTCACACTCAGCACCGCTGCTTCTCCCGCCTCGACGACGCTTGGCGTGCTGAGTTTGGTGACGAGGTCGAGCGCCCTCGCTGGGCAGATCTGCTTAGGTCTGGAGTTGCTATCTTTTACCTAGACTTTGATGTTATCCTCTCTGCTATGTATGCTTTGTCTGTTAGTGCTGAGGGTGACTGTTACCGATGTGTGCCACCTTACCCAGGTATAGCGGCTGCTGCTCTAGGTGCTATTGAGTCTGGTACTCTCCCTGGTCCTGCGCCTGATGAGGCCTTGCACACCTTCACGCTGGACTCAGGTGCCTCACGCTCTTTCTTTCGTGACAGCACCACTCTCACTCCTCTCCCTGCACCTGCGGCTGACCCCTCCGGGGGCCCGGTCATTGCCCGTTCCTCCACTGTCCTCCCGTGTCCGGCGGTTCCGTCCGGCTCACTGTCAAGTCTTCACCTCCCCTCGTTCTCCACAAACTTGGTGAGTACCGCTGCCCTCCAGGATGCGATGGTCACTACCACCACTCCTGGGGGTCAGCGTGTGTCGATCTGCACGTGTACACGGACGGGTCGTCACCTGGCCACGTTCACTCGTTGGCCAAGGTCGAGTCTGTACACACTGGCTACCGAGCCTCCTCAGATAGCTGCGTCTGCTCAGGTGTCCGCGTCAGGTCAGTTAGCACCCCCTTGCTCGTGTCGCCTCCTGTCGCACCAGACTCTTCTGTGGCACCACCGCCTGGGTCACCCCTCCTTGCAACGCCTTCGTGGCATGCAATCCCGTCTCCTTGTGTCTGGTCTTCCCAGGTCTGTGCCTCCCCTCCCACCCTCGCCTGCCTTGCCCTACCTTCCTTGCGTCGAGCGGCGGCAGCGCGCCGCTCCTCACTCCTCCTCATTTCCCCCAACGACTGCTCCCCTGCAGACTCTCCACATGGACGTGTGGGGCCCAGCCCGCGTCAGTGGACAGGGCCGCGAGCCCTACTTTCTACTGGTTGTTGACGACTACACACGGTACACCACGGTCTTCCCCTTGCGCAGCAAGGGTCAGGATGTTGATGCCTTGATCCCTTGGATCCGCGCAGTCCGTCTCCAGCTCCGCGAGCGGTTCCGTGCGGACCTTCCTACCCTGCGTCTGCACTCTGAAAGAGGTGGTGAGTTCTCCTCCGACCTCCTGCGGGACTTTTGTCGTGGGGAGGGCATTCTCCAGTCGTTCTCACTTCCGGACTCCCCTCAGCAAAATGGGATTGCTGAGCGTCGCATTGGCTTAGTCATGAAGGTCGCTCGTACCTCCATGATCCATGCGGCTGCTCCCCATTTTCTGTGGCCGTTTGCAGTCCGGTACGCTGCGCATCAGCTCAACCTCTGGCCCAATGTCTCCTTGTCGGAGACCTCGCCCATAGTGCATTGGACGAGGAAGGTTGGCGTTGCGTCGGTGTTCCGGGTCTGGGGTTCTCGTGCCTTTGTCCGCGATACGTCTGCGGACAAGCTCTCCGCCCGTGCCATTCCCTGCGTATTCCTTGGCTTTGTCCCTGACGCGCCTGGTTGGCAGTTTTACCACCCTACCTCACGCCGTGTCCTCCCCTCTCAGGACGTCACGTTTGATGAGTCGGTTCCCTTTTACCGTCTCTTCCCCTACCGCTATGCCCCTCTCCCTCCCCCGCCGCTCTTCCTTGCTCCAGGTTCCCCTCCGCTAGACCCCCTCCCTCCTCAGGGTCCGACTCCCTCAGGTTTCTCTGAGGTAGACCCACCCCCTGGTGCTGAGCCTGGTGACGTAGCTGTAGACTCAGGTGCTGCTAGAGGTACTGCGTCTGGGGTTGCTGAGCTTGGGGGTGCGGAGCCTGGGGGTGCTGAGACTGGGTGTGCTGAGCCTGGGGGTAATGAGACTGGGGGTGCTGAGACAGGGGGTGCTGAGCCTAAGGGTGTTGAGCCTGGGGGTGCTGAGTCGAAGGGTGCGGAGTCTGGGGGTGCTGAGCCTCAGGGTGCTGCTTCGTCTGGAGATTCTGCTGGTGCTTCGCCGAGACTGTCTTCGCAACAGCTGCGTGAGTGGCTTGTTCGGCGCGCACGCCTTCGGAGTGGAGCTACCGGAGGTAGAGGCGCTGGAGCCGCTGGGGTTGGAGGTGCTCGCGTTACTGCTGGAGCTTGTGTTCCTGGAGGTACTGCGGCTACTGGTCCTGGAGGTGCTTGTACCCGGGGTACTGGAGCTGCCGGGACTGGTGGTGTTGGGGGCGCTGGAGCTGGAGACCCTGCGGAATCTAGAGCTGCTAGAGCTGGAGGCTCTAGTGCTGGTGGCGTTGGAGCTGGAGGAGCTGGAGTTGGAGGCACTGGCGCGGGAGGCGCTGGAGCTTGAGGTGTTGGAGCTGTCGACCCTGGCGGCACTGTGCGGCCGCGACCGTACTTCGTTCCCCTGCTTCACCAGGTTCTTGGTGTCCCGTCTTCTACTGGCCTTACTCCTCCCTTACTGTGTCCACCGCCTGACCAGTCGCAGCCGTCGTTACAGCCGGCCTCCCCACTACCTGCTCCCTCTCCTTACACTGAGCAGACCGGCAGTCTTACAGAGCGTCGTGCGCCTGCGTCTCGTCCTGCCTCCCCTGTTCGCCCTGGTCGTCGCGTTCCTCGTCTGCGTCCTCCTCCTGTCCCGGGTACACACGCTATGAGACTTCGTCCTTCCTCTGTTCCGCTGCGTGTTCCTCTGCCTGCTCCTCCTAAGTCCTCTCTTCCTGAGGTCCCTGACCCTGAGTCTGACCGCGCTCGTGCTGCCAGTCCCACAGTCTCTCGTCTCCTTGCCACTGCTGTCACTGACCCTTCCTTTGAGTCCTCTGCTGCGTCTGCCCTCGTTGCTGAGCTGGTTGACTTTGCTGCTGCCTGTCGTCTAGACTACGCCACTGCTCTTGTTGCTGAGTCTACGTCTGCCAGTCCTCCGTCCGTCGGGGGTGAGTGTGCTCTTGGCACGGACGTCCTTGAGGACAAGCAGGAGGACTTTGAGTGTCTTGTAGCTGCTGTACCTCGTTTCCTATCCATGCTGCTTGCCCCTGAGGGAGACCCGGATGCACCAGACATCCCGACCCCGCGCTCTTACGCAGAGGCGATTACGGGTCCCTACTCCTCTCAGTGGCAGGCAACCATGGATGCCGAGATGGCATCCAGGAAGTCCACAGGCACCTACGTCGACGAGGTTCCCCCACTTGGAGCGAACATAGTCGATGGCATGTGGATTTTCAGGGTGAAGCGGCCGCCTGGTTCTCCACCTGCCTTCAAGGCGCGTTACGTTGCTCGAGGCTTCAGTCAGCGACAGGCAGTTGACTACTTCCAGATCTTCTCCCCCACCCCGAAGATGACTACTCTTTGGGTGTTGCTGCACGTCGCTGCTCAGCGTGACTACGAGTTGCACTCTCTGGACTTCAGCATACCTTTCCTGCAGGCAGCCTGCACGAAGAGATCTGGCTGTGCCGCTCACCTTGCTTCACTGGGTCGTTTCCTGCAGGTACCCACTGGAGCCTCCGTCGGCCAGTCTACGGTCTCCGCCAGGCGCCTCATGAGTGGCACGACACACTGAGGACTACACTTGCGGCTCTTGGGTTAGCTCCTTCGACTACTGACCCGTCGCTGTTTCTACGCACCGACACCTCGCTGCCGCCGTTCTACGTCCTCGTGTACGTCGACGACCTCGTCTTTGCCACTGCTGACACTGAGGCACTGACCCTTGTGAAGTCGGAGCTGCAGAAGAGACACACCTGCACTGACATGGGTGAACTGCGCAGCTATCTTGGCTTGCAGATCACCCAGGACAGAGCACGGCGCACCATCACCCCGACTCAGTCACACATGGTGCACCAGGTCCTTCAGCGCTTCGGCTTCCAGTTCTCCTCGCCACAGCCCACTCCTCTGTCTACCAGCCACTCGCTCTCAGCTCCACCTTCGGATGAGTCCGTAGAGCCGAGTGGTCCATACCCAGAGCTTGTGGGTTGCCTCATGTACCTGATGACGTGCACACGACCTGTCCTCGCGTACCCTCTCAGCCTTCTTGCTCGCTACATGGCTCCCGGTAGGAATCAAAAGGTGCACTGGGATGCTGCGAAGTGGGTACTGCGTTACCTGTGCAGTACGTCCGGCATGGGGCTCGTGCTTGGAGGATGGGGTCCAGTTGTCCTCACTGGTCACGCAGACGCTTCTTGGGTTGACGACTCAGCTATGCAGCGGTCGTCACAGGGTTACACCTTCAGCCTTGGTTCCGGCTCGGTTTCCTTACGGTATACTCGCTAATCTTCGGTTCTGAGTTTTAGTTGTGAGGCTGAGATCTACGCAGGGGCCATGGCTGCACAGGAGCTACGCTAGCTCACCTACCTACTGACTGACTTGGGAGAGCAGCCTCGTTCGCCTCCAGTTCTGTACGTAGACAACAAGGCCATGATTGCCTTGTGTCAGGAGCACAGACTGGAGCACAGAACGAAGCACATCGCTCTGCGATACTTCCTTGCTCAAGATTTGCAGCAGCGTGGCCAGCTTCGTCTTGCGTACGTGGCCACTAGGGCCAACACTGCTGATATATTCACCAAGGCACTTCCGCCTGGTGATCATCAGCGCTTCTCTACTATGTTAGGCCTTGTGCCTACTGTGCCTCACTTGCTTATTGCGTGACTTTGCTTGTACTGTGATCTCAATATATACCTGCATGCTTGCACTTGCTAGGGTATGATCACTGTATTGTTTCTTCTCTTTTATATAAATCTGCATTTGAACTGGCCTTGTGGCCCTTTGCTTGTGCTCGGACTGTGTGGTGACTTTGTGATCCACCTTGAGCTTGCTTTGCTTTTCTTGACTGGTCTTGTGACCACTTGTTCTCCCCCACTTTGCCTATGGGGGTGTGTCAAACTTATATATAGCTTATATTGTGTAGGCTATAGTGGGGTAGCCCATAAGGGGTACAACCCAATTAGGGTTAGTACTTGTACCCAACTCTTTGCTAGTTCATTCATTCCCGTTCATTCTCTTGATAGTGGAACGCGTCATCTCTTCATGCGCACGCGTCGAAGTCACGATCGACAGCTTGGCAAGCTGCTCGACGGACAGCAGCTCCCTCGAAAATAGGCTGCACGGAAAGCTAAGGCACAGTCAGTGACAGGTAAACATGGCAAACCGAAAATGCTTGACAGGAAACGTACACAACTCCCGCGTTCATCGTCATCTCATCGAGCTCCGCCTTCAGCGCCTCGCTAAGCGCATTCAACTGGTCTTCGAACACCTCCACATCGATCCCGCATGCGGTTAGGATGAGGCCGCGTCGAACCGTCGGCTCGTTCACGACGGGTAGGGAGGCGGGGCCCGTAGCCATGACAGGCCTAGCAGTAGGGAGGGCGGGAGCGCAGGGAAGTTGGGAACTAGGGAGTAGGGAAGAATAACTTGGAGACTGCAACAAAATGAGAACGCACTCAGGGTATTAGCTGTTTGCCATCCCCTCCACCGAAACAGACTCGGGTGCAAGGGCGACAAGGCAGGGCGCGTTCCGCGACGGCGGTAGGAGGAGCGTATGGCAGAGGGCGGCGGGGCCCTATTGGTGGCTGGTTGCATGAGGTGGGGCGCCCTGCATGCAGGTGAAAGGCCCCTCTCAAGGAGCGGGAGGGGGCGTTTGACACATCACCAGGGTCGAGCGCCAACCGAAACGGGCCCTGTCGAGGGCGAGAGCGGTGGAGCGCGACACAAATGAGCGTCGCTTCCGTCTGCTCGCGAGAATTCGCGGACGGGTTCCGTCGGCGAGGCGACCCCCGGCGAGGGTTCCGTAGGTTACCGGACGGAACCCGTCTACGAACCGAGGGTGGGGTTCGGTTTCGTTGGGGGGGACCGCTGGCAGCTGGCGCCAGCTGGGGGTGCCCGTTTTTGGGCGGGGGGGTCGGCTCTTGCCCCTCGCGTGTTTCGCTAGGCGACTGCGGGAAAACGGAAATCCCTCCAGGGAAAACCCGCAGGGGCAAAATCGGGTTTCCGGAGGGATCTCGCCGATATCTTCCCGTGGATTGCTTCTGGAAATATAATCGTCTGAGCAATCATGTGGAAGTTGCTGTTGGCGGTGGCGTGGGTTATTTCGAAAGTTGCTCAGGGGTTTTACCTGTTGAAAGTTCCATGCTCGCCCCCATCCAGCCTTTCTAGTTCTGTCGTAATGTTTGCTTCCTGTGGGACGATGTGTGGTCAGGGAATTGCTCCCCGCAGTTAATTTGAGATCGCATCAGATATATTGGATCCTCGTCGTGCTATGTTTTGCTATATCGATTTTCCCTGCACTGTACGTCTTGGATGTCGAACTAGTAACTTTATCTTCTCGTATATGAGATTCAGGATGCAGTCATTTACAAGTAAAAATTGGTTGTGAATGATGCAGCATTTGATGCAAAGCAATCTCTGAGATATGGTAGGGGGAAAGTACACCGCTCTGAGAAGATAATATGCTCATCGGTTATCGGAACAGGCTTGTTCACTGGACGAGGCGGTTGTTGGGAGAATTTCACCTTTTTGTTGGGAGAAGCGGTGCTGTGGGCATCTCCGAACCGCGTGTGTCAGAGATTTCCCTCTGCCAAATTTTCGCGCCGCTCATATAGCGCCCCGTCCTCTTTCACAACAGCGCAACAAATTCTGGCAGAAATCTCCTTCCCTCCTTTCAGCGCACCTGCCCCCGGCCAGGCCTGGTCAAAAAGTGATGACAAATTTCGACTTTTCGTTCGTCGCGCAGTCGTCGTCGCGTCTCGTCTCCTCGTAACCCGTTCACCAAAATCTCTTCTTGACTCGCCTACACACCAATGCCAGCCAGCTCTTTCTTTCCGCGCACACCTTTTGTGCTCGTCTGCAACCTTCTCTGCACAGTCGCTCCCACCCAAGTCTTCTGCACAGACCTGTGTCCCGAGGCGCCTGTGACCGCCGACAGAGGCACACAGTACCTCCTGTATGTCCTGTAGAGCTCAAATTCCATTGCCTGCTCACACACCAGTCTAATCCGCTTACTCTCTTCATCGGAGCATTATACGAGCGGTAGTTTTGCCTTCCGTTTTGAACAGCTCAAAGCCAGCCCCCTCTCTGCGCCTCAACTCGGTTTGAACAGCAAACGGAACGCCTTATTGTTGTTTCTCACCAAAACAGAGACACTGATTCCCAGTAAACAGCCATGATACCCACTAAGCTCCTCTCCGTCCTCGTCTGCGCGTTCCTCGTCGCCCAGGTTCTACCATGTCTGGCTTTCCAAGATAGCGTCGCAACCGCCGCACAGCGTCGCACACTCCCGCAGCGACGGTTCCTCGACGACGGCGACGACCCGTACGCCGACCTCTACGACTACAAGGACTTTCCCACCGACGACGCGCCCGACGACGGTTCCGCTCTGGTCATCAAGGGCATTACAGACGAGAACCCTGATGGCAATACCGACACCGACGTGAGCGACAGCCGCGCCAACGGTCTTCTTCCGCTCGGCACGCACGGCGGCCGGGTGCCGTACCCGACGAAAGACCCGTCCCCGCCGACGACGAGCGACAACGACACGGACGCGAGCCGCGGCGTGGAAGGCATTCAAGGGGGGGGTGGCGTGTGGTGGCGCAACAACTCTGGAAATGGCACCGCCGCGCCGCCTTCGTCCTCTCCTCCGAGCGCCGGCGACGGAGATCACGAAGGTCACAGTGACGGTGACGGTGGTAGCTCGGCCGGCGAGAACCAGCAGAAGCAGGAGCAGGGGACGTCTGGCAGCAGCAGCCCCCCTAGCGGCAGCAGCAGCAGCAGCAGCAGCGGCAGCAGCGGGTTCAGCATCAACGGCCTTCCCGAGGGAGCGTCGATCGCGATCGTCGTGGCGTGCTGTCTGGGCGGCATCCTGCTCATCCTCGGGTCGCTCCTCGTGTGGCGCATGTGTCTCATCGGGCGCGTCGTGCCGTCCGGCGCCCAGCACAAGGGCAAGGCTGTGATGATAGAGGACGAGGAGGAAGGCCCCGGCTCGCCGTCGTCTATCCGAACAGCCTGATGACCGAGAGACTCAGGGAGAGAGGCGCCTCACTTGGAGAGACGTCGAGGCTCGTGCGTTTACGACGCGGCTGATCTCCCCATCGGCATCACCCGTTTGACCCGTACTGACAACTCCGATCCCTCAACCCCACCTCCGCCTTCCCCCCTCCTCCCCCCCACTTTCCAACGCCTCCCCCCCAATCCGGTCCGTGCACCGGGCGGAATTCGGTACTACGAGGTGCTGGTCTCCCCCCTCGTGGACCACGGGTTATTTGGTTCTAAGTTAGCGTTTAAGGTTACTCGCTCCTCTCTGGTTCCCTTTCTCTCCCTCTACTCTGTACTCTTTCTAGGCTTAGAAGTTAGTATATTTGGAGGCTTTAGGGGCAGCATGTTGCGTGCGGGCATGTGTGCTGCCTTTGTTACCTATGCCCTTGAAAGCCATAGCCTTGGCAATGCGCTTTCTTGACATTAATTGACACTTGAAAACACTAGCCTGCTCATGCTTGCCCCTGACATAAGTTGCACTGGACGACCTGCATTAATCCAGCGTACATTTACCAGCACATGCATCTGTTTGTCCGCCCCTGCTGGGGCAGTTCGGGATCTTTGTTCGGAATCCGGAAGTGAAGTGCAGTCACAAGCATATCAGCACAATACCCGTGGGCCAGCCACCAGGAATCAGCAATGTACAGTTGTTTTGTTGCCCCTCAAGATATTGATCCTACTACAAATACTCTTGACATATGCATATTTTCATCGAGTAGGCATTAATGGCACTTGGTTCGGAGTTTGCATGGAATGGGGAGGAGGAATACGTTCCTGATTAGGCATAATTTTGTTTCTATTGATTCTCTGTTTGGTTTTGCAGTCTTGTTTTAAATGCACACTGAATCGAGTTGGTGTAGTGCAAAACGAGAACACTGACGCTGGAGCAGAACAGAGCCCCTTCTAGCCAATGGCGAACGCCAAACCCCTATCTGCTCCCCTGATTCGTTAGCGCGTCTGGCAAAAATCCAGCCTGCAGGCTTGTGTTCGGGTGGTTTGGGAGTCCGCGCCGCGATGGCGGGGAGCTACGCGATTCGTAATGTGCGCCACATTTTCCGACATTCACAAGGCAGTCAGAATCTGGGAGCGGTGCATTCTGGCAAATCAGGTAAGGACTGGGATGTTCAGATCGGGAGGGGACGCGTCCTTCCCAGTCCTCTGTCTGTCTCTCTGTGTATGCGCGCGGTATCACACACGACACGACACAGCAGCTCCACATACTCAGGCATGACCAGACCAAAACGATTTCATTGGCTCACTAAAGCGTTTAATCCGCTCTACTTACCTTGCCTGCTGTGATTGTGCTGATGCTCCTGCGATGGAGACTTGCATAATACCCCGCACGACCTCATCCACCAACCATTTTTTACTCCGTCGAGCTCTGAGTCTGCTCCTGTTGCTGTTTCTGGGTTCTGGAGTTGCTGTCTCCGTGGCAGGACAGCTTACCGCGCGAAAAGAAATCAGTTTCCTGGTCAAGTATTATCTCATGCCTCGCCCCGTTGGCCTGCACGCCTTCACTTCTCCTTTTTCCAAAGCTCCGCAATGCTAACGACGAACAAGGCAAAGCCAATCGTGGCAAGTGTCACGCTCTCAAGCACAATCAGTTTTTCCCTAATTTTCCCTGATTTTCCATGACCATTCATCTCCTTCTTTTCACTTTCACATCTCCATATTACCTCGGCGTAGATTCATCGCCTCATTTTGTACATTCGAAGCCCAGGAAATAGACTCACCGTCTAGTATTACACTACTATTAACCCTTTTCACAGTTTCTGGTTTCCGATGAGAGGGCCAACCGTTGGCTCCTCTTCCCCCCGCGCATCGGGGGCCCGCCTACGCCAACCGTTAACTACACTCCCTCGCTTCTCCAGATCGTCACGCCTTCAAGCCCGCTCCCATAAACTCTGGATTCGATGGGCTTCGTTTCAAGTCGCGCTCCTTCCCTTCCTCGTCGCCCTCGTTGCCGCGGCGACAGACTCGTCGCATCAGGCGACGGAGTCGCGCAAATCGCTCGGGTTCGCCCGCGACGATCGTGATCGGATCAACGGCCCCGATCGCAGCCCCGCCTGGGCCTCTCTAGACTCCCTAGGATCGTTGCACTCGTTACAATGGCGCGGGCTTCAAGAAGTTGATTCGTACGGTCACGTCGATCCGTACAGTTACGATGATCCGTACGACTACGCAGACTTCCCAACATCGGGCGGACCTGTTGGGTACGATCCTTCGCAGCTGTTACCAACCGCTGTAACGGTCGCAGACAACAGTTCGCAGAGCAGCAGTCGCGGAAACGCGCTCATGCCTCTCGCAATGCACGGCGGCAACATCCCATACCCCACCGGAGATGTCACCGCGCCGCCTTATTACACAGAGAATGGCGACCGTGTGGAAGGGGTCGAATGGTGGCGCGGGCACGTCCCCGGCGATAACTCCTCCCTCGCGGCGCCCTCGCCGGGTTCCGCACCGTCTAATCCGGCGTTCTTTCCGCAGCTGCCCGGGGCGGAAGGCGGGAACAGCAGCAGCAGTGCGCAGGAGGAACCACCCGCTTGGTGGATGGGCGACAAGGGTCAAGCGGGGAGCCCGGGCGCGGGGGCAGCGGGAGGCGGAGAGCAAAACGGGGATGGCGGAGGGCAAAGCGGAGGGAGCGGAGGGAACGGGGGGAATGCGGGAAGCACGGGGGTTGATAATGGTACCTCGAGCTCTGGCAGTAGCAACAGCAGCAGCGGCAGCACCGTCGACAGTACCGGCGGCAGCAGCAGCGAGGAGTCGTCGTTCAGCATCAACGGGCTGTCTAAAAACGCTTCGATCGCCATTCTTGCGGGTTTTTGCTTCTGCGGATTGCTGCTAATTGCGGCCATGGTGGTTATAGTGCGTCTTTATTTCATAGGCCGCAAAAATACCGCCGCCGCCGCCGCCGCCGCTGCCGCCGCTGCTGGCGGTGCTGCGGATCCACAGCTTGTGAAAAAACTGGAAGACAAGGAGTATGATGGAGACGAGGAGAGTGGAAATGCAGCAGCCTTGGCGGGTTCTAGCTGCTGTGGCGCGACGGAAAAAGGGGCAGCCTCGGAGAAGCGCGGAGAGGGCGGGGAGCGCGAGGAGCGGAGCGAGCAATTGCGGGAGCGCTGGGGTTGGTTCGCTGCTTCGTCTGCTTGGCTCGCGGCTCTCCTTCCCCGCGGGAGGATCGCCGCGGCTTCGTCCGCTTCCAGTAGCAACTCCCTCAAAGGCCGCGTGCGCGTGTGCTCGCCACGTGCCAGCGTGAGCCAGGCCGGCGCGCACAGAACCGACGTGGCGTGGCAGACGGTGCCGAACCTGGATCCGCAGCTCGGCGCGGTGTGGGAGGATCCCGAAGCGGGGGCTGTGGGCGGGGGAGGTACGGGGGAGGCATGGCAGGGGAGAGTGGAAGTAGTAGAAGTGGTGGAAATAGAAGATTTGTTAGCAGGGGAAGAGGAAGAGAAGGGAGAGTCGGAGGGGACAGAGGAAAGGGATGAGAGGGAGGAGAGGGAGGAGAGGGAGGAGGAGGAGGAAGAAAAAGAGGAGCCGTCTTTCCTCATGTCCACGTGCCATACGCCGGATCTATCCCTCCTCCATGTAACCTCATCTCCTCCTGCTACTGCTGCCGCTGATTCACCAGCCACGGCTGCTGCCGCCGCTGCTGCGGCTGCACTTGATCGCAAGGGCGGCAGCAGCATCAGCAGTGGGAGGTCTGGTTTTGGCTCCTTTTCAGCCGGGAAGTCGGCACGAATGCAGGGAGGAGCGACGGGAGGGGACGCGGAGGAGGGTCATACAGCGTCGCAGCAACAGGGTGCAGCAGCGGCAGCTGCAGGAAATGGCGGGTGGATGGTGGGAGCGCACGCGGCAATTGCGGGGGTTGCTGCGGCGGCGTGGGCGAGTGTGGGTCGACTTAGCTTGCCCACCAGCCGCGTGGCTGACGCTGATGCGAGCCGCGGCTGGAAAAGCGGAGAAGGAGTGGGTGGTGATGGTGAGGGTGAGATGGGTGTAGAGAGAGGGGATGAGGTGATTGGGGTGGGTGAAGCGTCGAACGAGGAATTGGAACGGTTGACTGCGGTGGATGAGGGAATGGAGGAGGAGCTGAGTGAGGCAAGCGCGGGCGGACGAGTGAAGGAAGGGGAACAGAAGGTAGAAACAGCTTCTGCTGCTGCAGCTGCCGCTGCGGGTGCTGCGTGTGCTGCTGTTGTTGTTGGTGCTACTGTTGCTAATGCGACTGCAGCGGCGAAAGAGGCGAGGGCAGAGCGAGCGGTGAGAGCGGAGAGAGAGGAGAGTAATGGCGGCGAGGTGCGTTCGGCAGGTGGGTGGACTGGGTTCGGCTCGTGGTGGCGAGGGCGGGCGAATGCAAAGGAGGGTTCGAAGGAGAGTGGTAAAGGAAGTGAGAAGGGGAGTGAGAAGAGTGAGGAGCGCGAGGAAGGGGGTGAGAAGGGGAGGGCGGAAGGGAATAGCGATGAGCATGAAAAGGGGGAAGAGGGAACGAGTGAAGGGAGGACCTGGAGTAACAGGGAGGGAGTGGAATCTAGCGTTGAGGAGAGAGATGGATTGAATGGGCCGGAGGCAAAGAGCGAGTGTTGTTATAACGAGGACAATGAGCAAGGCAAGCATGAAGTGGGCGCAGGGAGAGGCAGCAGCGCCAAGTGCACTGGTGCAGCTGCGGGAGGCGCTCTTCGCCAACAGGAGGTTACCACAGCAGTGGCGAAATGGGCGGGCGTTCGCGAAATGAGTCTCAAGGAGGTGCTGGCGATGACGGACAACTTCGCACAGGCTCGCATTCTCCACGAGAGGCGCTCCGTAGCCGTCTACCGAGCCTGCTGCCCAGCCTCGGGGCAGGTATGGGCTGTGAAGCGTGCCAAGCTCTCCCTGTTGTCCCCCTCCCCAACCTCCCCTGGAGGCTCGGGAAGTGGACGGTCGTCAGAGGGGGATGAGGAGAGAGAGGGGGAGCGGGGAAGGGATGGAACAGGGGAGAAGGTAGCAGATGCGCTGGCATCTGCCGCAGCAGCAGCAGCAGGAGGAGGAGCAGGAGGAGCAGGAGGAGGAGGAAGGGGAAGAGGAGGAGCGATAGCAGTAGCGACGTCCCCAGAAGCAGTGGTATCAATGACGGCGGATGCGTTCGCGGAAGCCGCCATGGCGCTGGGGCGCATGGCGCACCCGCGCCTTGCGCGTGTGGTGGCGTTCTGCCGCGAATGCGCGGAAAGGATACTCGTGCTGGAGATGGCGGAAGGGGAAGCGCTTTCCGCGGCGCTGCACTGCCCCGACCCTGCTGCGCGGAGAGTAGCGCGCGCAGCAGCGCCCCTGTCGCTCCCCCATCGCCTGCAGGTAGCCGCGGACGTGACGAGCGCGCTGCAGCACCTGCACGCGCAACTGCAGGCGCACGAGCCCCCTCGGCGCAAGGAGCGCCTGTATTCCCGCCTGCTGTTGCTGCCCCCGCGCGCCCACGGCGCGGTGTCCGCGGAGAACGTGATCGTGGACGGGGAGGGGCGCGCGCGGGTGATCGGGGGGGAGCACCTGCGCGCGCTGCTGGTGCAGTCGGTGGGTGGCGGGGCGTGCGCGGTGAGGGGAGAAGGGGACTGGGAAAGGCGGCAGTTGGAATGGGGGAAAGAGGAGGAAGAGGAGGAAGAGGCGGAGAAAGCGCACAATAATCATCATCAGAACCAGCACCAGCAGCGGCAGCGGCAGCAGCAGAGGGAGAGGGAGAGGGGAAGGAGTCAGCGCGAGGTGGTATTCGATACATCTAGCGACGGCGCAGCATACGCAGACACGTGGCAGCAGCAGCAGCAGCAGCTGCAGAGCGCGTCCCTATCCCCGTGCCTGGAGCCCCACGTGGCTGCCACGGTGGCAGGTGACGTGTTCAGCATGGGCGTGCTGCTGCTCGAGCTGGTGACTGGTAGGCGACCCGTTGTGCGAGGGCAGAGAGACCTGCGCCTCGCTGCTCTCGCTGCTGCTGCTGCAGCTAAGGGTGCAGGAGGAAGGGAGGAGGCAGCGGGAGCAGGGGGAGCAGGAGGGATAAGGGGGCGACACCCAAGGGAAGGGGCTGCTGAGGAGGGGCGTGAGTCGGAGAGTGAGGGAGGGAGTGAGGGAGTGAGTGAGGGAGAGAGTGAGGAGGAGGAGACAGGCAGCAAGCTGTCCCTCTGGTCCCTTCCCTTGGACAAATCACCCCTCGCCCACCCTGCCTCTCCCACACACCAACCCATACCCACGCCCATGCCCCTTCCCTCACCATCCCTCCGCTGCTCCTCCCGCTCTTCTCCCCCGCACCACCAGCGCTACCCGCCCCTCCATATAGTCACATGGGTGCAGATGCTTTTAGTGGAGGGAGATCCACGTGTGATTGTAGACCCGGAGTTGGGCCTCTGGGCTGAACCAGAGATCAGCGGCAGTGGCCGGGTGGTGTGTAGGGAAGAGAGCGAGGTGAGTGGGTTGGTGTCCTGTGCTAGTACAAGCACCGCCACGACAGCTGTTTCTGGTGCTGCTGGCGCCAGCACAGATTCTACCTTCACCAGAAGCACCCTGGACGAGGGGGAGGAGGGCGAATCTGAAGCAACCGCGGCCAGCTCATGCTCAAGGGTTACTCAGAGCAGCAGACGCAGCAGCGCGGGTTCCGCCGCTGCAAGCAAGCTCTTTGCGTGGTCCTGGAAATCTCCAGTTGTCACAGGGAAATCTGGAAGAGAAACAACAGCAGCGGGACACGTTAAGGAAGGAGCAGCAGCAGGAGCAGCGAAGAAGGGGGCAGCGGAGCAAGGAGCAGCAGCGGGGTTGGTGAGTGCAGCGGTGGAAGCAGCGTGTGTGGCAGCGGTGAGTGGAGTGGTGGAGCTGGCACTGCGGTGTGTGCTGCCTGCCCCTGCTGCACGCCCGTCCATGGCCCAGGTGGCCACCGCTGTGGAGATGCTCCGGCTGGACCTGCAGGGAGAACTCGTCGCCCTGGGTGCTGCTGGTGCTGCTGGTGCTGCTGGTAATGGCGGTGAGGAAAATGGCAAGGCGGGCACGGATGAAGCGACAGTCGACCCGTCAGTGGCCCAGGTGGCCACGGCATTGGAGATGCTTCGGATGGACTTCCAGGGAGAGCTTGTTGCTCTTGGTGCTGCTGGTTGTGTTGCTGGTGGTGGTACTACCGGTGGCGCTGCTGCTTGTGCTGGTACTGCTGCTGGAGCTGCTGCAGCGGAAGGGAGCATGCCTGGCAAGGACTGCAGGCTGACAGGGGACGCGCCTGGTGATGAGGTCGTTTTCGAGCTGTCGTTCAAGCAGCGAAGCCCTGGGGTTGTTGATGCTGCTGATGCTTCCCCACTGCTTGTCGCGGGTACCACCGCCATGCCGATGCTACACCTGGATTCAGAGGAAGAGGAGGAGGAAGAGGACGAGGAGGAGGGGGAGGAGGAAAGTGATAATGATGATGATGAAGAAGATACTGATGAGGATGGGGATGAGGAGGAGGACGAGGAGGATGGTGATGGTGATCGGGGTGACTCATACGAGTGTGAGAACAGCCAGAGCCAGAGCCAGAGTCAGAGCTTGAGTGCAGCAGCGGCATCAGTAACGCTGGCTGCTGTGAGTGAGAGCATGAGCGGGGAGTACGGTAGCGGGGCTGCTTATGGCGAGGATGAGGCGACGAGTGGGAAGAGGCGGGGGTGGTTCAGTGCACGGGCGGATTGGGAGGGGGAGGTGACGTCTGGGGAGATAGAGGAGGAGGAGGATGGGGAGGAGGTGCGGACGAGGTGAGAGGTGAGGGAGAGGCGAGAGAGGGTTAAATTGGTAGGGAAGCAGAGGCAGAGGGGATAGAAGCTTTCGTGGTGAGAACGAATGGGAGGACGAGAAGGAGGAGGAAGAGAAGGAGGAGGAAGAGGAGGAGGAAGAAGACGAGAAGAAGAATTCGAGGAAGAGGAAGTGGAAGAAGAGGAAGGAGGAAGAGGAGGCGGAAGGAGGAGGGAGTTGCTGAAGCTGAGTTGGGAGGTGCTTAAGGGCATGTTCCTACGCTCTTATCAGGCAAACCTCTTGTCAGCCTTGCCTGGTAAAAGTAGCGAGGGATTTTGGGTTTAAGGAAGTGTTTTGACGCGAGCTTGATAAGAGGTTGGCCTGATAAGGGGCCGTATGAACATGCCCTAAGAGGATGGAGAGCAGGTGATGGGCGCTTTTGCCCTTGGTACCGAACCTAACCGCTTTGGTGTGCTCTAAACCACTATTGCATGCAGTGCAGGGACATGCGTTGCAGAAGAGGTTGCGAAGAGAGAAGACGGTAAAGGATGGGCCTAGATTAGATGGGATGGGTGGGTGGGAGTGAGTAGAGGGAAGGGGTGGGGGGTGTTGCAGGGGAGGGGAGGGGAGGGGGGGGGAGGGGAGGGGGTGTGGTCAGGTTAGTGGGAGGGAAGAGTGGGGCTGGTGGTTGTTAGGTATACTATGGATTGATTAACATGCACTTGTATTGTATGGTTTGGGTGTTGTGTTGTGTTGAAACATTAACATACCTGAATGATAGTGATTGGTAGGTGTTAGAAATTGTAAATTTCTTATAACTGCTTGCTAGTGTAGCTACTATGTAGTGTTACTGCTATTGTTGGTGGTGCACCATCTTGCCCACCCTTTCTCCTACTTGTACCTTCCTTTCTAATCAATCATCCTCTTTTGCCAAACCTTCCTCTCCATACTCACGTTTCCTAGCCAAAACCCTAGGTAACTAAGCAGTGAGTTATGAGCCTAATTTGACATGGTATTCAGAGCAGGCTCGTTCCTAGAGCCTTCATCTTCCGCTATGGCGCAGTCCGTCAAGCTGCCCGTCGCGCGCCCAGGGCGAGCGTCGGTTTCTGCCCGTCGCGCCCCGGCTGCGCGTCGGTTTCTGCCCGATGCGCGCCCCGGCTGCGCGACGGTTTTTGCCTGCCCGCGCGCCCTGCAGTCGCACGCGCAGCTCATACCCCGCCCCCCCCTCCTTCTCCTTCATCTCCCTGCTGCGCGTGCAGCAGTTTGGGGGGGGGGAGGGGGGGAGAGGGTGTGAGGGGGTGGCGGATGTGTTTCAGCAGCAGCAGCTGCCGCCACGCCTCCTCCTCTCTCACGGCTACGCCTGCTGCTGTGGGGGGAGGGTGAGGGGGTGGCAGACGTGTCAGAATGTTATATTGCTTACTTGTGTAGGCTATAGTGGGGTAGCCCATAAGGGGTACAACCCAATTAGGGTTACCACTTGTACCCAACTCTTTCATAGTTCATTCATTCTCGTTCGTTATTCTGACATGGTTTCAGAGCAGGTCCTTCGCTAGGACCGAAGTTTTTTTTAGGGCCCACCACAGAGCTGCCCCACTAGCTGCCCTGCCGCCCTACCCTACTGATGCGCCGCCCTTCTGGACGCGGCACCGCCCCTAGCAGCTCGTCACGCCGCCCTCAGCAGCCCACGAGCCGCCCTTGCAGCTAGCGCGCTGCACCTGCAGCCCGATCGCCACCTGCTCACGGCCCTCCCGCCGCCCCTGCAGCCCGCGCGTCGCTCGCTTGCGGCCCGCCCGCAACCCCTAGGCCCGCTCGTCGCCCGCTTACGGCCCGCCCGCTTACGGCCCGCCCGCCGCCCCTGCAGCCCGCACGTCGCCCGCCCGCTGCCCCTAGGCCCGCTCGTCGCCCGCTTACGGCCCGCCCGCCGCTCCTGCAGCTTGCGCGTCGCCAGCTTGCGGCCCGCCAGCTGCCCCTAGGCCCACTAGCAGCCCGTGCGACCCACTCGCCGCTTGCTCGCGGCCCGCTAAGCCGCCCCTGCCGCCCGCTCGCCGCCCCTTGCTGCCCGCTCGCCGCTTGCCTGCGGCCCGCTCACCGCCCCTGCAGCCCGCTCGCCGCCCTCTTGCGGCCCGCGCGCCGCCCATTGCAGCCCGCTAGCCGCCTCTTGCAGTCTGCGTGCCGCCCCTTGCAGCCCGCTCGCCGCCCCTTGCGGCCCGCTCGCCACCCTTGCAGTCCGCGCGCTGCCCCTTTGCAGCCCCACGCGCCGTCTTGCCTTTCCGTGCGTCGCCTCTGCTCTGGCCGCGCGTCGCCCTTCCCTCCGTGCTGCCCTACTGGTCGCGCGCCTCCTTGCTTGCCCGCTATGGCTTCTCTTGGTCGTAGCGGTGGGAGTGGTGACGGCGGTGGTGACAGCAGTGGGAGTGGTGGCGGCCGTAGTAGCAGTCGCTGTGGAGCTATTTGGTGGGGAGTTTCTGGCAGTGGCCAGATGCAGCTGCAGCGGCGTCAGCGCGAGACCCTTCCACCCCAGCAGATACATGAGTGGTACGCTAGTAGGAGTGGTGGCGGCGGCAGTAGTGGCAGTCGCTGTGCAGCTGTTCAGTTGGGAGCTTCTGGCGGTGGACTAGCGCAGCTGCGGCGGCGTCCGCGAGAGACCCTTACGCCTCAGCAACTTCGTGAGTGGTACGCTCAGCGTGGGGCGTCTCGGAGTAGTGCTCGCTGCCCGTACGTCATTTGCACAGGTGATCGGGCTGGTCAGACTTGCGGGAAAGTTGGTCACACACAGTCCTGCTGCTTCTCCTGTCTGAGCGACACCTGGCGTGCAGAGTTTGGCGACGTGGCTGAGCTTTCCCACTGGCTAGAGCTGCTTAGGCAGGGTGTGGATATCTTTGCTCTAGACTATGACGCTATCCTCACTGCCATGTATGCTTTGACTATTGGTACTGAGGGTGACTGTTCCCTGTGTGTGCTGCCTGACCCAGGTATAGAGGCTGCTACTCTAGGTGCTAGTGAGTCTGCTCTCCCTGGTACTGCTTCTGCTGAGGCCTTGCACACCTTTACGCTTGACTCAGGTGCTTCCCGCTATTTCTTTCACGACAGCACCACCCTCACTCCTCTCTTTGCACCTGTACCGGTCAGACTGGCTGACCCCTAAGGGGGCCCAGTTCTTGCTCATTCCTCCACTGTTCTCCCGTGTCCGGCGGTTCCGTGTGGCTCACTCTCAGGTCTTCACCTCCCCTCGTTCTCTACGAACTTGGTGAGTACCGCTGCCCTCCAGGATGCGATGGTCACTACCACCACTCCTGGGGGTCAGCGTGTGTCGATCTGCACGTGTACACGGACGGGCCGTCACCTGGCCACGTTCACCCGTCCGCCTGGGTCGAGTCTGTAAACACTGGCTACCGAGCCTCCTCAGTTAGCTGCGTCTGCCCAGGTGTCCGCGTCAAGTCCGGTAGCACCCCCCTGCTCGTGTCGCCTCCTCTCGCACCAGACTCTCCTATGGCACCACCGCCTTGGTCACCCCTCCCTGCAATGTCTTCATGGCATGCACTCCCGCCTCCTTGTTTCTGGTCTTCCCAGGTCTTTGCCTCCCCTCCCGCCCTCGCCTGCCCCGCCCTGCCTTCCTTGCGTCGAGGGGCGGCAGCGCGCCACTCCTCACTCCTCCTCGTTTCCCCCGACGACTGCTCCCCTGCAGACCCTCCACATGGACGTGTGGGGCCCGGCCCGCGTGAGTGGACAGGGCCGCGAGCGCTACTTTCTGCTGGTTGTTGACGACTACACGTCTTACACCACGGTCTTCCCCTTCCGCAGCAAGGGTGAAGTCCCTGATGTCTTGATCCCTTGGATCCGCACAGTCCGTCTCCAGCTCCGCGAGCGTTTCCGCCAGGACCTTCCTGTCCTGTGTCTGCACACTGACAGAGGTGGTGAGTTCTCCTCCGACCTCTTGTGGGACTTTTGTCATGGGGAGGGCATTCTCCAGTCATTCACGCTTCCGGCCTTCCCTCAGCAAAATGAGATTGCTAAGCGCCGCATTGGCTCAGTCATGGAGGTCGCTCGTACCTCCATGATCCATGCGGCTGCTCCCCATTTTCTGTGGCCGTTTGCGGTCCGCTACATTGCACATCAGCTCAACCTCTGGCCCCGTGTCTCCTTGCCAGAGACCTCGCCTACACTGCGTTGGACGGGGAAGGTTGGCGATGCGTCGGTGTTCCGGGTCTGGGGTTCTCGTGACTTTGTTCGCGATACGTCCGCGGACAAGCTCTCCACCCGCGCTATTCCCTGCATCTTCCTTGGCTTTCCCCTTGACGCGCCTGGCTGGCAGTTTTACCACCCCGCCTCACGTCGTGTCTTCCCCTCTCAGGACGTCACGTTTGACGAGTCGGTTCCCTTTTACCGTCTCTTCCCCTACCGCTCTGCCCCTCTCCCACCCCCGCCGCTCTTCCTTGCTCCAGGTCCCCCTCCGGTAGACCCCCTCCCCCTCCAGGGTCCTGCTCCCTCAGGTGTGTCTCAGGTAGACCCACTCCCTGGTACTGTGCCTGTTGAGGTCGCTGTAGACTCAGGTGCTGGGTCTAGGGGTGCTGAGCCTGGGGGTGCAGAGCCTGGGGGTGCTGAGTCTGAGGGTGCGGAGTCTGGGGGTGCTGAGCTTGAGGGTGCTGAGTCTGAGGGTGCGGAGTCTGGGGGTGCTGAGCCTGGGGGTACGGATTCTGGGGGTGCTGAGCCTCGGGGTACTACTTCTTCTGGAGGTCCTGCGGGTGCCTCGCCACGACTGTCTCCCCGGCCGGAGCCTCTCTCCCCATAGCAGCTGCATGAGTGGTTTGCTCAGCGCACACGCCTTTGGAGTGGATCTGCCGGAGCTGGAGGCTCTGCCGCTAGAGGCACTGGAGCTGGAGGTGTTGGGACTACTCGTCTTGGAGGTGCTGGAGTTAGTGCTAGAGTTAGTGCTGGAGCTGGTGGTACCGGAGGTGCTGGAGCTGCTGGTCCTTGCGGTGCTCGTACTAGGGGTACTGGAGCTGCCGGGACTAGTGGTGTTGGAGGAGCTGGAGCTGGAGACCCTGGAGCTAGAGGCGCAAGAGCTGGAGGAGCTAGAGCTGGAGTCCCTGGAGCTGGAGGTGCTAGAACTGGAGGAGCTAGAGCTGGAGGCACTGGAGCTGTTGACCCTGGAGCTGGAGGTTCTGGCGCTGGGGTTGCTGTGTCTGGCGGTACTGGTGCGGGAGGCACTGTGCAGCGGCGCGCGTGTTTCGTTCTGCCACAGCCGTCATGTTTGCCACCACCTGACTCGGTCCTTTGCCAGGTTCATAGTCTCCCGTTTTCTACTGGCCTTCCTCCTAGCTTACTGAGTCCACTGCCTTGTCAATCACTGCCACAGTTACAGCCAGACTCCCCACTGCCTGCTCCTTTCTCCTTACGCTAAGCAGACAGACTCTTTTAAAGAGCATCGTGAGCCTGAGTCTCGTCCTGCCTCTCGTGTTCACGCTGTTCTCACTGGTCGTCGGGTTCCTCGTCCGCGTCCTCCTCCTGTCCCCGGCACCCATGTTATGGCACTTCGTCCTTCCTCTATTCCACTACGTATTCCTCTGCCGCCTCCTCTTGCGTCTTCTCTTCCTGCCATTCCTGACCCTGAGTCTGACCAGTCCCACTGTCTCTCGTCTCCTCGCCACTGTTGTCACTGCCCCTTCTTTTGAGTCCACTGCTGCGTCTGCCCTCGTTGCTGAGATGTTGACATTGCTGCTGCCTGTCGTCTAGACTACACCACTGCTCTTGTTGCTGAGTCTGAGTCTGCCAGTCCTGCGTCCGTCGGGGGTGAGTGTGCTCTTGGCACGGACGTCCTTGAGGACAGGCAGGAGGACTTTGAGTGTCTTGCAGCTGCTGTACCTCATCTCGTGGCCATGCTAATTGCACCTGAGGGAGACTCGGATGCACCAGACATCCCGACCCCGCGCTCTTACGCAGAGGCGATTACGGGTCCCTACTCCTCTCAGTGGCAGACATCCATGGACGCAGAGATGGCATAATGGAAGTCCACAGGCACCTACGTCGACGTAGTTCCCCCGTTTGGGGCAAAAATAGTCGATGGCACGTGGATTTTCAGGGTGAAGCGGCCGCCGGGTTCTCCGCCTGCCTTCAAGGCGCGTTACGTTGTTCGGGGTTCAGTCAGCGACAGGGGTTCGACTACTTCCAGAATTTCTCCCCCACCCCGAAGATGACCACTCTTCGGGTGTTGCTGCACGTCGCAGCTCAGCGTGACTACGAGCTGCACTCGCTTGACTTCAGCACAGCTTTCTTGTAGGGCAGCCTGCACGAGGAGATCTGGCTGCGCCGCCCACCTGGCTTCACCAGGTCGTTTCCTGCAGGTACCCAGTGGAGCCTCCGGCGGCCAGTCTACGGTCTCCGCCAGGCGCCTCGCGAGTGGCACGACACACTGAGGACTACGCTCGCAGCTCTGGGGTTTGCTCCTTCGTTTGCTGACCCGTCGCTGTTTTTACGCACCGACACTTCGCTGCCGCCGTTCTACTTCCTCGTCTACGTCGACGACCTGGTCTTTGCCATTGGTGACACTGAGGCATTGGCCCTTGTGAAGTCGGGGCTACAGAAGAGACACACCTGCACTGACCTGGGTGAGCTGCGCAGCTATCTTGGCTTGCAGATCACCGGGTTAGAGCACGGCTCACCATTACCCTAACTCAGTCACACATGGTGCACCAGGTCCTTCAGCGCTTCGGCTTCGGGTACTCCTCGCCATAGTCCACTCCTCTGCCTACCGGTCACTCGCTCTCAGCTCCACCTTCGGACGAGTCCGTAGAGCTAAGTGGCCCGTATCCAGAGCTTGTGGGCTGCCTCATGTACTTGATGACCTGCACTCGACCTGACCTTGCCTACCCTCTTAGCATCTTGGCACGCTACGTTGCGCCCGGGAGACACCGACCAAAGCACTGGGAGGCCACTAAGAGGGTGTTGCGCTACTTGTGCAGTACGTCGGGCATGGGGCTTTGTTTCCTGGCTGTCTACCCGCTCGTCCTCGATTCTCAGTTCCAGTTGTGAGGCTGAGATCTACGGAGGGGCCATGGCTACACAGGCTTTACGCTGGCTCACCTACCTGTTGACTGACTTGGGAGAGTAGCCTCGTTCGCCTCCAGTTTTGTACGTAGACAACAAGGCCATGATTGCCTTGTTTAAGGAGCACAGACTGGAGCACAAAACGAAGCACATCGCTCTGCGATACTTCCTTGCTCGAGAGTTGCAGGAGTGTGGTCAGCTTTGTCTTACGTACGTGGCCACTCGGGCCAACACTACTGATATATTCACCAAGGCACTTAATTCTGGTGATCATCAGCGTTTCTCTACTGTTTTAGGCCTTGTGCCTACTTTCCCTCACTTGCTCACTACGTGACTTTGCTTGTACTGTGATCTATATACATACCTGCATGCTTACTCTTGCTAGGGTATGATCACTGTACTGTTTGTTCTCTGTATATATAATTGAGCATTTGAAATGGCCTTGTGGCCCTTAGCTTGTGCTCAGAATGTGTGGTGACTTTGTGATCCACCCTGAGCTTACTTTGCTTTTCTTGACTGGTCTTGTGACCACTTGTTCTCCCCCACTTTGCCTATGGAGGAGTGTCAGAATGTTATATTGCTTACTTGTGTAGGCTATAGTTGGGTAGCCCATAAGGGGTACAACCCAATTAGGGTTAGTACTTGTACACAACTCTTTCATTGTTCATTCATTCTTGTCCGTTATTCTGACAGGACGTGTTTCAGCAGCAGCCGCCTCCCCGTGTTTCAGCAACAGCCGCCTCCTACTGCCACACCTACTGCAGTGGGGGAGGAGGGTGAGGGGGTGGCAGGAGTGAAGTCTACCTACCACCGCCGCACTTGCCACCGGTGCCTCTGCCACCGTACACCTATTGTGCTACTCTGATCTGGTGTCTCTGCACGTGGCTCCCACTGCAGGCAGTTAGGGGGTGTGTTAGAAATTGCAAATTTCTTATAACTGCATGCTAGTAGCTACCGTGTAGTGTTACTGTTATTATTGGTGGTGCACCATCTTGCCCACCCTTTCTCCTACTTGTACCTTCCTTTCTTATCAATCATCCTCTTTTGCCAAATCTTCCTCTCCATACTCACGTTTCCTAGCCAAAACCCTAGGTAACTAAGCAGTGAGTTATGAGCCTAATTTGACAGTAGGTACTGATTCACCTCACCTAACGGAATCAAGTGTCAAACCGTTATAATGTTTATATTGTATAGGCAGTAGTGGGATAACCCATAAGGGGTACAACCCAATTAGGGTTAGTACTTGTCAGGACCCCAGAAGTCAGAGAAATTTCTCGGATTTACCTAAAAAACTCAAATATTTCAGCCTTTTGTTTTAGTGGACTCTGAAACTTCAGCCTTTTTTTTCTGTGTGAACTCTGAAAAAAAACAGATTTTTTTTTTAGTCCTACTCTGATATTTCAGATTTTGTTCGAGAGTGTACTCTGATCCTTCAGACTAAAAACGCGACCTACTCTGATTTTACAGTAACAGTCAAGTTCTGGACGGCGACGCCGCATTGCGACGTGGTTATCACCCCGTTAACACCAGCGCAGACCAATTTCCATCGATGATTGGTCATGTAGGCAACTTTTGACAGCAAACGAGCTCTCAACCAGAGTCAAATTACATTTGTATGTGTAGGCTGTAGTGGGGTAGCCTCTACTGAGTACAACACTTTAGGTCAAACTAGTACTTGTACTCATCCTTGCTTGCTAGTCAATCATTCCTGCACAGTGATTGTGACATGGTGTTCAAAGCAGGAAACATGTTAAGTTTTTAGGGCCCACCGATAGTTCCGCTCGTTCCTGCCTGAAGCACCCTTGCGCTGTCCGGCCCTGCTCGCACAGTGTCGCGCTGCCCTGCAGCTACTCGCACTGCCTGCCCCCCGCACATCACGCCCTGCTGTAGCTTGCGAGTCGCGCCCTGCTGCCCTGCCCAGCGCGCGCCGCCCTGCCCTGCAGCCCGCGCCCAGCTGCCCTGCAGCCCGTGCATCACGCTGCCCTGCCCTTAGGCCCGCGCGCCGCCCTGCCCTGCAGCTCGCGAGCCGCACTGCCCTGCCCTGCAGCCCAGCGCGTCGCGCCCTGCTGCCCTGCCCAGCGCGCGCCCCACGGTTCTGCACGTCGCGCCCTGCTGCAGCCCGCGCATCGCGCTCTACTGCCCCACACGTCGCGCCCTGCTGCAGCCCGCGCGTCGCGCTCTGGTGCTCCGCGCGTCACGCCTTGTTGCAGCCCGTGCGTTGCGCCCTGCTGCCCTGCGCGTTGCGCCCTGCTGCAGCCCGCACGTCGCGCCCTACTGCAGGCCGGGCGTCGCGCTCTGCTGCCCAGCGCGTCGCGCCCTGCTGCCCTGCACAGCGCGCGCCCTGCTGCCTTGTCCACCGCGCGCCCTGCCTTGCAGCCCGCGGCGCGCCCTGCCTTGCCCAGCCGCGCCGCCCAGCCCGGCCGAGCCGCACTGCCTAGCCCGAGCCGCCCTGCCCAACCCGAGCCCCGCCGCCCTACCTCGATCACCAGCCCCACCGAGCCGCCCTGCTACTGCTTGTGCTACTGCTGTTGCTGGTGGAAGTGCTGCTAGGAGTGTTGGGAGTGCTGCTGGTGCTGGAGGTGCTGGAGGTTCGACTAGGAGTGCTGGAGGTGCTGCTGGTGCTGGAGGTGCTGGAGGTGCGACTGGGAGTGCTGGAGGTGCTGCTGGTGCTGAAGGTGCAGGACCTAATACTGACCATCACTGCCTATCATGGCCACTATCACGGCAGTTGCAGCGGCTAGGGGTGGACAGCGGCGGTCACTACCTCTCCCGGACGACCCCACCCCTCAGCAGCTTTGCGAGTGGGTTCTTCAGCGAGCCCGTCCAGGTGGTGGAGGCTTTGGTTTCCTGCGTACTGCACAGAGGCGGCAGCAGAGTCAGCAAAGACCTTCTCCCTGCAGTTGCTTAGTGAGTTGGTTCCTCAGTGATGTGTCACTGGTTCTGTCGAGGCTGCTGCACTAGGTGCTAATGAGTCTGCTGCCGCACTAGGTGCTAGTGAGTCTGCTGCCGCACTAGGTTCTAGTGAGTCTGCTGCCGCTCCAGATGCTAGTGAGTCTGCTGCAGATTTAGGTGCTCGTGCGTCTCCCGCCACAGGTCCTTCCTCAGCTGAGGCCTTGCACACTTTCACACTTGATTCAGGCGCACCACGTTGCTTCTTTCGTGACTACACCACACTCACACCACTTGCTGCACCGGTACCAGTCTCACTGGCTGACCCCGCTGGGGGCCCAGTGGTCGCACGACCCTCCACTGTCCTCCCGTGTCCAGCAGTCCCCTCTGGTTCTCTGTCAGGTCTCCACCTCCCCACGTTCTCGACGAACTTGGTGAGCAACGCTGCCATTCAGGATGTCTGGGTTGATGCCTTTACTCCTGGAGGGCAGCGTGTGGCAATCCGTATGTGCTCCCGGACTGGCCCTCACCTTGCTACGTTCACTCGTCTGCCTGGGTCTAGTCTGCACACACTGACCACTGCGTCTGCACAGGTGGCTGAGTCAGGTCAGGTGGCTGCGTCGAGTCAGGTGTCTGCGTCTGGTCAGCTTCCAGCGTCATGCTCGTGTCGGGTACTCTCCCACCAGACTCTCCTCTGGCACCACCGCCTCGGTCACCCCTCACTGCCGTGTCTCCGTAGCATGCACTCCCGTCTCCTTGTCTCTAGCCTTCCTAGGTCCCTGCCCTCCCTCCCGCGCTTGCCTGCCCCGCCGTGCCTTCCCTGCGTCGAGGGGCAGCAACGCGCCGCTCCTCACTCCTCCGAGTTTCCTCCGACCACTGCTCCTCCTGCGGACTCTCCACATGGACGTTTGGGGCCCGACCCCCGTTGGTGGAACGGACCAGGAGCGCTACTTCTTGCTGATTGTTGACGACTACACACGTTACACCACTATCTTCCCCTTGTGGTGCAAGGCGGACGTCAGCGGTGTTTTGATCCCCTAGATCCGTGCTACTCGTTGCCAGCTGCGCGAGCGGTTTAGTCGGGACTTCCCAGTCATGCGCCTGCAATCTGACAGGGGCGGTGAGTTCTCTTCTGACCTCCTTGCGGAGTTCTGTCGAGACAAGGGCATTCGTCAGTCATTCATGCTTCCGGCCTCTCCTCAACAAAATGGAATTGTTGAGCGTCGCATTGGCTTGATCATGGAGGTTGATCGTACCTCCATGATCCATGCGACTGCTCCCCATTTTCTGTGGTCGTTTGCGGTCCGATACGCTGCGCATCAGCTCAACCTCTGGCCCCGTATCTATGAGCCAGACACTTCGCCCACACTCCGGTGGACGGGGAAGGTTGGCAATGCGTCGGTGTTTCGGGTCTGGGGCGCGCTGTCCCTTGTTTGCGATGCCAAAGCAAGCAAGCTCTCCTCTCGCACTCTCCCATGCGTCTTCCTTGGCTTCCCCACCGACGCCCCACTGTGGCAGTTCTACCACCCGCGCGAGCATCGAGTCTTCTCCTCCCAGGACGTCACCTTTGACGAGTCTGTCTGTTTCCACATACTACACCCGCACGCGTCCCACCCGGTCCCCCTAGCGCCTCTTTTCTTGGTACCAGTTCCCCCCCCCCCGATAGACCCCCTACCCCCACAGGGTCCTGTTCCTTCAGGTGTGTCTCAGGTAGACCCACCCCCCTTGGTTGAGCCTTTGGAGATCTCTTCAGACTCCTCTGGCCTAGCTGAGGGGGGTGACTCCGCCGCTGACGACACGGCGGCCACTCGCCGCTCTCCACTCTTGGAGACCCCCCCTGGTTTTCCGCCTTGGCTGTCTTTGCCGCCTCCGCAGCCTGCTGCTGTGGACTCTGGAGCTGAGACTGGTGGTGCTGAGCTTGGCGGTGCTGAGACAGAGGGTGAGGGTTCTGGGGGTGCTGCGACTGGGGGTGCTGCGACTGGGGGTGCTGGTTCTGGGGGTGTTGTGACAGGGGGTGCAGACTCTGGGGGTACTGCAAGTCCTAGTGGCGGTAGAGCTGTGGGTGACCCTGCTGGAGGTCTTGGAGTTGGACAGCCACCGCAGCCTGATCTACTTGAGACACTCTCGCCGCAGACGATTCGTGCGTGGATCGTTCGGCGAGGCAGTCCTGGTGGTGGAGGGTACGGTCCTGCTGGTGCTGGAGCTGCTAGTCCTGGAGGTACTGCTGGTGCTGGAGGTGCCGGAGCTACTAGTCCTAGAGGTGCTACTGGTGCTGGAGGTAATAGAGGTGCTGCTGGTGCTGGAGGTGCCGGAGCTACTAGTCCTAGAGGTGCTACTGGTGCTGGAGGTACTAGAGGTGCTGCTGGTGCTGGAGGTGCCGGAGCTCCTAGAGGTGCTACTGGTGCTGGAGGTGCTGGACCTACTAGTCCTGGAGGTACAGCTGGTGCTGGAGGTGTTGGAGGTGCTGCTGGTGCTGGAGGCGCTGGAGCTGGAGGTACTGGAGGTGCTGGAGCTGCTGGTCCTGGAGGTGCTCGTACTGGAGGTGCTGGAGTTGCCAGAGCTGGTGGTGCTGTTCGTGCTGGAGGTGCTACTGGAGCTGCTGGCAGTGGAGGTGCTGGAGGTACTGCTGGTGCTAGAGGCGCTGGAGCTGGAGGTAATGGAGGTGCTGGAGCTGCTGGTCCTGGAGATGCTCGTGTTGGAGTAGGCTAGAGCTCGCTCTGGCATTTATCATGGTGTTCTTTTGTTATTTCGCCATGTTTAGAGCGAGTTACACTCTTGGTTCACTTTAGGTTCATTTCTTAGTTTCTAGCACAAATTGAACACACCTTATGTTCAATTAGGGTTTCCTACATTTGTATCTCGACAATCTTCCTAGTCAATCTCTTCGACTATTCTCTCTAGCCATGGCTCCAAGTCCTATCCTAACAGCTCGTACTAGAGGTGTTGGAGCTGCCGGAGCAGGTGGTGCTGTTGGTGATGGAGGTGCTGGAGATGCTACTGGAGCTGCTGGCACTGGAGGTGCTGGAGGTACTGCTGGTGCTGGAGGCGCTGTAGCTGGAGGTACTAGAGGTACTGGAGGTGCTGGAGCTGCTGGTCTTGGAGGTGCTCGTAGTAGAGGTGCTGGAGCTGCCAGAGAAGATGGTGCTGCTGGTGCTGGAGGTGCTGGAGGTGCTACTGGTGCTAGAGGTACTGGTACTGCTGGTGCTGGAGGAGCTGGAGGTGCTGGTTCTGCCCCGCGCCGACTGTTTTTCCACCCGCAGCCGCAGTCATCCCTGCCGCCGCCTGACTCGGTCCTTCGTCGGGTTCTTAGTCTCCCGTCTTCCATTGGCCTCACTCCACCTCTCCTGTGTTCACCGACAGACCAGTCTCCACCACAGCTACTTCCTGGATCCTCGCTGCCTACTCCTGCTCCGCACACTGAGGTGACTGAGTCCCTGACTGAGCGTCGTGAGCCTGAGACTCGTGCTTCCACACCTGTTCTTGCTCGTCGTGTCGCCCGTCCTCGTCCTCCTGCTGTCCCAGGCACTCACGGTATGGCACTTCGTCCTTCCTCTCTTCCACAGCGTGTTGTCCTACCTGAGCCTCCCACGTCCTCCCTTCCGCACGTTACTGACCCTGAGTCCGACTTTGCTCGTGCTGCCAGTCCTGCTGTCACTGGTCTCCTCGCTAATGTCATCAGTGACCCTCACCTTGAGTCTACTGCAGCGTTTGCCCTCGTCACTGAGCTAGTCGAATTTGCAGCTAGGAGTCGTCTCGACTAGTTTGCGAGTCTTGTTATTGAGTCTGAGTCTGTCTGTCCTCCGTCCGTCGAGGGTGAGCCTGCCCTTAGCAGTGACGTCCTTGAGGACAGACAGTTTGAGCTTGAGTGTCTTGCGATCGCTTTACCTCGTTTCGCATCCATGCTGCTTTGCCCTGAGGGAGACCCGGATGCACTTGACATCCCTACCCCACACTCTTACGCTGAGGCGATCGCGGGTGAGTACTCCTCTCAGTGGCAGACAGCCATGGACGCAAAGATGGCTTCCTGGAAGTCCACAGGCACCTACGTTGATGAGGTTCCTCCTCTTGGGGCGAACATAGTCGATGGCATGTGGATTTTCAGAGTGAAGCGGCTGCCGGGTTCTCCGCCTGCCTTCAAGGCGCATTATGTCGCTCGAGGCTTTAGTCAGCGACAGGGGGTCGACTTCTTTCAAACCTTCTCCCCCACCCCGAAGATGACTACTCTTCGGGTGTTGCTGCACGTTGCAGCACAACGTGACTACGAGCTGCACTCCCTCGACTTCTCCACAGCTTTCTTGCACGGCAGTCTTCACGAGGAGATCTGGCTGCGCCGCCCACCTGGCTTCACTGAGTCGTTTCCTGCAGGTACCCAGTGAAGTCTCCGGCGGCCAGTCTACGGTCTCCGCCAGGCGCCCCGAGAGTGGCATGACACACTGAGGACTATACTTGCGGCTCTTGGGTTTGCTTCTTCCTCTGCTGACCCGTCGCTGTTTCTACGCACTGACACTACCATGCCGCCGTTCTACATTCTTGTGTACGTCGACGACTTGGTTTTTGCTACTGCTGGCACTGAGGCGCTGGCCCTAGTGAAGGCGGAGCTGCAGGAGAGACACACCTGCACTGACCTGGGTGAGATACGTAGCTATCTTGGCTTGCACATCACCCGAGACAGAGCACGGCGCACCATCACCCTGACTCAATCACACATGGTGCACCAGGTCCTTCAGCGCTTCGGCTTCCAGTTCTCCTCGCCACAGCCCACTCCTCTATCTACTGGCCACTCGCTCTCAGCTCCACCTTCAGACGAGTCCGTTGAGCCGAGTGGTCCATACCCAGAGCTTGTGGGTTGCCTCATGTACTTGACGACGTGCACACGACCTAACCTCGCGTACCCTCTCAGCCTCCTGGCTCGCTACATGGCTCCCGGTAGACACCGAAAGGTGCACTGGGATGTTGCAAAGGGGGTATTGCGTTACTTGTGCAGTACATCGGGCATGGGGCTCGTGCTTGGAGGACGGGGTTCAGTGGTACTCACAGGACACTCTGACGCTTCTTGGGCCGACGACCAGGCGACTCAGCGTTCGTCACAGGGTTACACCTTCAGTCTTGGCTCTGGTTTTGTCTCGTGGAGGTCCACTCATTCTTCTTCTGTGCTTGGTTCCAGCTGTGAGGCCAAGATCTACGCTGGTGCCATGGCTGCACAGGAGCTACACTGGCTCACCTACCTGCTGACCGACTTGGGGGAGCGGCCTTGTTCTCCTCCAGTTCTGTACGTCGACAACAAGGCAATGCTTGCCTTGTGTCATGAGCAGAGACTTGAGCACAGAACGAAGCACATTGCTCTTCGCTACTTCCTTGCGCATGAGCTGGCCTCGCGGGCCAACACTGCTGATGTGTTCACCAAGGCCCTTGGGTCTGGTGATCATCAGCGTTTCTACATTGCTCTTGGGCTTGTGCCCACTCTGCCTCACCTGCTGGTTGCTTGACTTGCTCTTGTTGTACACCGATATATATCTTTATACCTACTTGTATACTCTTGCTAGGTTGTGATCAGTGTACTGCCTTGCTATTATAACTTTGCATGTGAACTGGCCTTGTGGCCACTTGCTTGTGCTCAGATTGTGTGGTGTCCTTGAGATCCACCCTGAGCTTTGCTTTGCTTTGTTCTCTTGCTTGACTGGTCTTGTGACCGTTTGTTGTGTTTGCTATCCCCCACTTTGCCTATGGGGGGGTGTCAAATTACATTTGTATGTGTAGGCTGTAGTGGGGTAGCCTCTACTGAGTACAACACTTTAGGTCAAACCTAGTACTTGTACTCATCCTTGCTTGCTAGTCAATCATTCCTGCACAGTGATTCTAACAACCAGTACCCACATTGCTGCTTTGGCCAGCAACATGACATTGCACACAGTAGTGCACTTCAGCTGCGCTGTGGCTCGTCGTTGCGGTGCATGCTAGGCAATCGCCCACCAAGACCCTTGGTTATTGATGCTTTCTTTCACCCACGTGCTTCACCTCACCATCTCCAGTGTTTGTTTGAGCTCTGGCTACCAACCCTTTTCTGCTCGGCAAGCTCTCTGGTCCCGCCATGGCTGTTCAGAACGAGACGATGCACCCGTCACCAATGACGATGACTATGGTTGTCACGCTGACGGTGGCGTGTGGGATGATGCTGGAACGGGCCTAGTTTTTTTTCGATTAGCTTACTAGCACACGAGAAAACGCCTCGTGTTGGTTCTGCTAAGCACACTGTCGATCAAACCCGAGCCACTACTCCTACGACGCGCTACATCCGACTCAAGCAGGCGAAAATAAAGTTGGCACAACCCATTGAAGATGTCTACAATGATGCTATTCAAAAGTACAAGGCTCGGTGGTCCACTCGATTTCCTTTGCTTGTACTAACAAAAACCATCATGGGGTTGCCTGCGTTTAAGTACAAGGTATGTTCAGTCCATGCTGGTGATGCAGACAAGCGTGGGAGGCACAGGAAAGGTGCAACTTACGTGCTGCATTCCCAGTCCATCCGTAAGCACGCCAGTGACCAGAGGCACAAGGAGGCGATGGTGAAGTTCACCACATTCGTCGACTGCAGGACAAGGCAGCCTACAACGAGCTACCATACTGTCTTCACAGGAGATCATGCATCTGACAGCGATAATGATGCATGTGTTTGAGTAAGGTAAAATAGATACTATATGCTTGGATGTAATGTAATGTGCCTTTGAAACCATGAGACCACCAAGGCCAACATCAGATCTTGCAAACACCATCAGACTTTTCACTTGTGTCAACTCTGAATAACCAGAATTTTTTTTTAATGGACTCTGAAATTTCAGCTTTTTTTTTTTTTTGTACCGAGTCTGATTGATCAGACTGAAATCTGGTACTAATTCTGAGAAATCAGACTGCTCAAGAACGAATCTGAGGGCCTGGTACTTGTACCAACTTTCTTCTCAATGCAATCATTCCCTTATCCAGTTTCTGACATGGTTTCAGAGCAAGTCCTGTTCCAGGACCTTTTTTTTTAGGGCCCACCGATTAGTTCGCTGCCCGTAACGCCCTACCCCACCAGTCGCGCTGCCCTGCCCTGCCCTGCCTGACGCGCTGCCCTGCCCTGCCCGTCGCGCCGCCCTGCTTGTCGCGCGCCGCCCTCCCCTTGCCCGTCGCGCTGCCCTGCTAGCGCCGCGCCACCCTGCCCTGCCCGCGCGCCACCCTGCTGGCTGCCGCGTCGCCCTGCCCTGCCCGCGTGCCGCCCTGATGGCCGACGCACCGCCCTGCCCTGCCCTGCCTGCGCGCCGCCCTGCTGGCCGCCGCGTCGCCCTGCCCTGCCTGCGCGCCGCCCGGCTGGACGCTGCACCGCCCTGCCCTGCCCGCGCGCCGCCCTGCTGGCCACCGCACCGCCCTGCCCTGGCCGCGCGCTGCCCTGCTGGCCGCTGCCCTGCCCTGCCCTGCCCGCGCGCCGCCCTGCTGGCCGCCGCCCTGCCCTGCCCTGCCCGTGTGCCGCCCTGCCCTGCCCTGCCCTGCCCGCACGCCGCCTTGCTGGCCGCCGCCCTGCACTGTCAGTTGCGCCGCCCTGCCCTAGCCATGCGCCGCCCCGCCCTGCCATGCGCGCTTCCCTAGCGCTTGCCCGTTGCGCTGTCCTTGCTTACGTGCTGCCCTAATGCTCACGCGCCACCCTGCTCTGCCCGCTATGGCTACTCTCAGCGTCCTCACATTCGATCCTGAGGGCCGTCCGATCCAGTCGATACGTGGCTCGATGACTTACAGTTGTACCTACTGAGCGATTCTAGAGACAGCATTTTGTTGTTTGACCACACGTCTAGAGCCTCTCTCGCCCCTCCCGACACAGCTGAAAGTGCGACTCGCTCACAGTGGCTTACCCATGACGCTGCTGCTCGCTTAGCCGTTCGCAATCACCTGCCGTTAGCCGAACGCGCTCACTTTGGCCAGCACAACACTGCTAAAGCCCTGTACGACGCTGTAGTTGCTCGTTACTCTTCCCTTGCCACTGCTGCTCTCAGTCGCCTTATACTGCCCTACCTTTCTCCCGAGCTGTCAGCCTTTGCCACAGTCGAGGACCTCATCACCCACCTTCGCACTAGCGACACTTGCTACTGCACTACCCTCCTAGCCAAGATCCTAGACAAGAACCCGCCCCCGATGTACATCACTCTCTACTTCATAGTCACCCGCCTCCCTGACTCTCTTTGCATAGTCAGGGACCACTTTCTCGCTCTTGACCCCACAGACCTCACTGTCGACCTGCTCGAGAAGCACCTCCTTGCAGCTGAGACTAGCGTAGTCGCTGTAGGTGCTGCTCGTGGCACTCCTCGCACACCCTTCTTTGAGGGGTGTTCCCCCTCCCCCCTTGCTCTCTCCTACACTTCTGCTGCTGCTATTGACACCCTTGGTACTGAGGACGTCGGGGCTGCTTCTGCTCCTAGTAGGAAGTGACGCAGCGGCAAGGGCAAGGGCGGCAAGAGCGGTGGAGGTGGCAGCGGGGGTGGTGGTGGTGGAGGCAGTGGAGGCGGTGGAGGTGGCGGAGGTGGCGGTGGGAGTGGTGGTGGGAGTGGGGGCTTCGGTGGCGGCGGTGGTGGCAGCAGTGGGAGTGGTGGTGGTGGCAGTGGGAGTGGTGGCGGCGGCAGTGGTGGCAGTCGGGGTGGAGCTGTTCAGAGGGGAGGCTCTGGCGGTGGCCAAAGGCAGCAGCAGCAGCATCGGAGCGAGACCCCTACGCCTCAGCAGCTCTGTGAGTGGTTTGCTCAGCGTGGGGCGTCTGGGGGTAGTGTTCGCTGCCCGTATTTCATTCGCACAGATGACCGCACTGGTCAGACATGCGGGAAGTTTCACACACAGCACCGCTGCTTCCCCCGCCTTGACGACGCTTGGCACGCAGAGTTTGGCGACGAGGCTGAGCACCTCCGCTGGCTAGAGCTGCTTAGGTCTGGTGTTGATATCTTTGCTCTTGACTATGATGCTATCCTTTCTGCCATGTATGCCTTGACTGTTAGTGCTGAGGGTGACTGTTACCTGTGTGTGCCGCCCAACCCAGATATAGAGGCTGCTGCTCTAGGTGCTAGTGAGTCTGCTCTCCTTGGTACTGCACCTGCTGAGGCCCTGCACACCTTCACGCTTGACTCAGGTGCTTCCCGCTGTTTCTTTCACGATAGTACCACACTCACTCCACTCCCTGCACCTGTTCCAGTCAGACTGGCTGACCCCTCAGGGGGGCCAGTTCTTGCACGTTTCTCCACTGTTCTCCCGTGTCTGGCAGTTCCGTCCAGCTCACTCTCATGCCTTCACCTCCCCTGGTTCTCTACGAACTTGGTGAGTATCGCTGCCCTCCAGGATGCGATGGTCACTACCACCACTCCTGGGGGTCAGCGTATGTCGATCTGCACGTGTACACGGACAGGCTGTCACCTGGTTCGAGTCTGTACACACTGACTACTGAGCCTCCTCAAGTAGCTGCGTATGGTCAGGTGTCTGCGTCAGGTCCGGTAGCAGCCCCCTGCTCGTGTCGCCTCCTATTGCACCAGATTCTCCTTTGGCACCACCGCCTTGGTCACCCCTCCCTGACACGCCTTCGTGGCATGCACTCCCGCCTCCTTGTTTCTGGTCTTCCCAGGTCTCTGCCTCCCCTCCCGCCCTCGCCTGCCCTGCCCTGCCTTCCTTGCGTCGAGGGGCGGCAGCGCGCCGCTCCTCACTCCTCCTCGTTTCCCCCGACGACTGCTCCCCTGCAGACTCTCTACATGGACGTGTGGGGCCCAGCCCGCGTCAGTGGACAGGGCCGCGAGCGCTACTTTCTGCTGGTTGTTGACGACTACATGTCAGAATCCTAGTCACTAGACCACTGGGATAAAAGGGCTTGTTAAGTAACGTGTCAGTGCGCCCATAACCCCCCAGGCTAGTGAGCCTGTAACCCTTCCCTAGGATGAATCGGGGATCACCAGTGGACCTCTGACACCCCCCTCGCACTGGGATGCCCGAAGTGCACACACTGGGATTCGAACCCAAGACCTTTGCTTTGATACCATGTCAGAATCCTAACCAATAGACCATTGGGATTAAAGGGCTTTTTATGTAGCGCGTCAGTGTGCCCATAACCCCCCAGGACAACGAGCCTGTTTCCCTTCCCTAGGATCAATCGGGTATCACCAGTGGACCTCTGACACTACACGCGTTACACCACGGTCTTCCCCTTGCGCAGCAAGGGTGAGGTCCCTGATGTCTTGATCCCGTGGATCCACGCAGTCCGTTTCCAGCTCCGCGAGCTGTTCCGCGAGGACCTTCCTGTCCTGCGTCTGCACTCTGACAGAGGTGGTGAGTTCTCCTCCGACCTCTTGTGGGACCTTTGTCGTGGGGAGGGCATCCTCTAGTCGTTCACGCTTTCGGCCTCCCCGCAGCAAAATGGGATTGCTGAGCGCCATATTGGCTTAGTCATGGAGGTGGCTCGTACCTCTATGATCCATGCGGCTGCTCCCCGTTTTTTGTGGTCGTTTGCGGTCCGGTACGCTGCGCATCAGCTCAACCTCTGGCCCCGTGTCTCCTTGCCGGTGACCTCACCTACACTGCGTTGGACGGGGAAGGTTGGCGATGCATCGGTGTTCCGGGTCTGGGGCTCTCGTGCCTTTGTCCGCGATACTTCCGCGGACAAGCTCTACTCCTGCGCCATTCCCTGCGTCTTCCTTGGCTTTCCCCCTGACGCGCCTGGCTGGCAGTTTTACCACCCCACCTCGCGCCTTGTGTTTCCCTCTCAGGACGTCACATTTGACGAGTTGGTTCTCTTTTACTGTCTCTTCCCCTACCGCACTGCCCCTCTCCCCCCCCCCCCCCCCCTGCCGCTCTTCCTCGCTCCAGGTCTGTCGAAAGTAAAGGAAAAGGTGGTGGACTATCGAGAGAGTTGGTACAAAATGAAAACCTAATGGGTTGTACCCCACAGTGAGTACCCCACTAAAGCCTACCTAAACTATAACATATAAACATATGTTTGACACACCCCCATAGGCAAAGTGGGGGAGAACAGAGGGTCACAAGGCCAGACAGCAAGTGCAAAACAAGCTAAGGGTGGATCACAACGTCACCACGCAGTCTGAGCACAAGCAAAAGGCCACAAGGCCAGTTCACATGCAGAGATATATGTGTAACAACAACAGCACAGTGATACATATAGATCACAGTACAAACAAAGCCTACAGCAAGTGAGGAAGCGTGGGAACAAGGCCTAACAAAGTGCAGAAATGCTTATGATCACCAGGTGGAAGCGCCTTGGTGAATATATCAGCAGTGTTGGCCCGAGTGGCCACGTGTGCAAGACGAAGTTGACCACGCTGCTGCAACTCTCGAGCCAAGAAGTAACGCAGAGCGATGTGCTTCGTTCTGTGCTCCAGTCTGTGCTCCTGACACAAGGCAATGGCGGCCTTGTTGTCGACGTACAGCACTGGAGGAGAACGAGGCCGCTCTCCCAAGTTGGTCAGCAGGTAGGTGAGCCAGCGTAACTCCTGTGCAGCCATGGCTGTGGCGTAGATCTCAGCCTCACAACTGGAGCTGAGAACTGAAGACGAGCGGGTAGACCGCCAAGAAACCGGGCCGGAACCAAGGCTGAAGGTGTAACCCTGTGACGACCGCTGCGTAGCCTGGTCGTCAACCCAAGAAGCGTCTGAGTGACCAGTGAGGACAACGTCGCCCCCTCCTCCAAGCACGAGCCCCATGCCCGATGTACTGCACAAGTAGCGCAGTACCCTCTTAGCAGCATCCATGTGCACCTTTCGGTGCCGACCAGGAGCCACGTAGCGAGCCAGAAGGCCAAGAGGGTACGCACATTCAGGTCGTGTGCACGTCATCAGGTACATGAGGCAGCCCACTAGCTCTGGGTAAGGACCACTCGGCTCTACGGACTCGTCCAAAGGTGGAGCTGAGAGCGAGTGACCTGTAGCCAGAGGAGTGGCCTGTGCTGAGGACCAGGTGAAGCCGAAGCGCTGAAGGACCTGCTGCACCATGTGTGACTGAGTCAGTGTGATGGTGCGGCGTGCTCTGTCCCGGGTGATCTGCAAGCCAAGGTAGCTGCGCAATTCACCCAAGTCTGTGCACGTGTGTCTCTTCTGCAGCTCCGACTTCACCAGGGCAAGAGCCTCAGTGTCAGCAGTTGCAAAGACCAAGACGTCGATGTACACGAGGATGTAGAACGGCGGGAGCGAAGTGTCGGTGCGCAGAAACAGCGACGGGTCAGCAGTCGACGGAGCAAACCCAAGAGCCGCAAGTGTCGTCCTCAGTGTGTCGTGCCACTCACGTGGCGCCTGGCGGAGACCATAGACCGGCCGCCGGAGGCTCCACTGGGTACCAGGAGGGAACGACCCAGTGAAGCCAGGCGGGCGGCGCAGCCAGATCTCCTCGTGCAGGCTGCCCTGCAAGAAAGCTGTGCTGAAGTCAAGAGAGTGAAGCTCGTAGTCACGCTGAGCGGCAACGTGCAGCAGCACCCGAAGAGTGGTCATCTTCGGGGTGGGGGAGAAGGTCTGGAAGAAGTCAACTCCCTCTCGCTGACTGAAACCTCGAGCAACATAACGAGCCTTGAAGACAGGCGGAGAACCTGGCGGCCGCTTCACCCTGAAAATCCACATGCCACTGACGATGTTCGCCCCAGGAGGGGGAACCTCGTCGACGTAGGTGCCTGTGGATTTCCAGGATGCCATCTCTGCGTCCATGGCTGTCTGCCACTGAGAGGAGTAAGGACCCGTAATCGCCTCTGCGTAAGAGCGCGGGGTCGGGATGTCTGGAGCATCCGGGTCTCCCTCAGGGGCAAGCAGCATGGACACAAGATGAGGCGCAGCGGCTGCAAGACACTCAAGGTCCTCCTGCCTGTCCTCAAGGACGTCCGTGCCAAGAGCACACTCACCCCCGATGGACGGAGGACAGACAGACGTAGACTCAGCAACAAGACTAGCTGTGTAATCTAGACGACAGGCAGCAGCAAAGTCAACAAGCTCAGCGACTAAGGCAGACGCAGCAGCAGACTCAAACGACGGGTCAGTGACAGCTGTGGCTAGCAGACGCGTGACAGTAGGGTGAGCAGCACGAGCGCGGTCAGACTCAGGCTCAGGAACGGTAGGCAGAGAAGACGCAGGAGGGGACGGCAGGGGAACACTCTGCGGAGGAGAGGAAGGACGACGGACTACAAGGTGGGTGCCGGGGACAGCCGGCTGACACGAACAAGGAACACTACGACCGGAACGACCAGAACGGACAGGCGAGACAGGACGCGACGCAGGCTCACGACGCTCAGTAAGACCCCCTGTCTGCTCAGTGTAAGGAGAAGGAGCAGGCAGCGGTGAGCCAGGCTGTAACGGAAGACCAGTAGACGAAGGGAGACCAAGAACCTGGCGAAGCACAGAGTCAGACGGTGGCTGAGACGACGGAGACGGTGGAGCAAAGAATAGGCGTGGCTGTGCAGTGCTACCAGCACCAGCAGCTCCAGGACCCCTAGTAGTCCTAGTACCTCCAGCAGCTCCAGAACCCTCAGCTCCAGCTCCTCCAGGACCAGCTCCACCAGCAACAGCACCCCCAAGCACAGCACCTCCAGCCCCAGCAGCTCCAGTACCTCCAGTACAAGCACCTCCGGGACCAGCACCACTCCCAGCTCCAGTGACGTCAGCAGAAGTACCTCCAGCGGCAGAGCCCCGAGCTCCAGAAACGCGACTCTGACGGCGAACGTACCAGTCGTGCAGCTGCTGTGAGGTGAGAGGCACACGCGGACGAAGGCGGCTACTCCAAGGAGACCGTGCAAAAGCAGACTTAGAACCCTCAGTGCCAGCACCCGCAGCAGCTCCAGAACCTCCAGCGCCGGCACCCTCAGCAGCTCTACAACCTCTAGCTCCAGCACCCTCAGCAGCTCCAGAACCTCCAGCAGCAACAACTCCAGTAGCAGAGTCACCAGCTCCAGCGCCTCCCGCAGCAGGGCTCCTAGCTCCAGCAGTGCGACCCTGACGGCCAACGTACCACTCACGCAGCTGCTGTGGAGAGAGAGGGAGTCGACGACGAGAGTGCAGCAGCGAGGTACCAGCGGAGCGACTACGGAGACAGCCGCTCCAGGGAGACTGCTCACCAGACGCCTCAGCGCCCCCAGGTGCAGTACCCCCAGGCTCAGTACCCCCAGGCTCAGCACCCCGAGACTCCTCACGCCCAGGCTCAGCATCCCCAGGCTCAGCACCCCCAGGCTCCGCACCCCCAGGCTCAGCACCCCCAGAAGCAGCACCCCGAGCAGGACCACCCTCAGCAGGACCTGAGTCACCAGTGACCTCAACCGGCGAAGTCAAGGGAGGAGGGTCTACCTGAGACACACCTGAAGGAGCAGGACCGGGAGCGGGGAGGGGGTCTACCTGGGGAGCACCTGGAGCGAGGAAGAGCGGAGGGGGGGGGAGAGGGGCAGTGCGGTAGGGGAAGAGACGGTAAAAGGGAACCGACTCGTCGAACGTGACGTCCTGAGAGGGGAAGACACGGCGCGAGGTGGGGTGGTAAAAGTGCCAACCAGGCGCGTCAGGGACAAAGCCAAGGAAAACACAGGGAACAGTGCGGGCGGAGAGCTTGTCCGCGGTGGTATCGCGGACAAAGGCACGAGCACCCCAGACCCGGAAACGTGACGCATCGCAAACCTTCCCCGTCCACAGCAGTGTGGGCGAGGTCTCCGGCAAGGAGACACGGGGCCAGAGGTTGAGCTGATGCGCGGCGTACCGGACCGCAAACGGCCACAGAAAATGGGGGGCAGCCGCATGGATCATGGAGGTACGAGCGACCTCCATGACTAAGCCAATGCGACGCTCAGCAACCCCATTCTGCTGCGGAGAGGCCGGAAGCGTGAACGTCTGGCGGATGCCGTGCTCCGCACAGAAGGCTGCCAAGAGGTCGGAGGAAAACTCCCCACCTCTGTCAGAGTGCAGACGCAGGACGGGAAAATCTGTCCCGAACCGCTCGCGGAGCTGGAGACGAGCAGCGCGGATCCAAGGGATCAAAACATCAGGGACCTCACCCTTGGTGCGCAAGGGGAAGACAGTGGTGTAACGCGTGTAGTCGTCGACGACCAGCAGGGAGGAGCAGGCGAGGGTGGGAGGGGAGGGAGAACCCTGGGAAGACCAGAGACAAGGACACGGCGGTGCATGCTACGAAGGCGCTGCACCGATGGGTGACCAAGGCGGTGGTGCCAAAGGAGGGTCTGGTGCGACAAAGCGCGACACAAGCAGGGGGCCGCTAGCTGACCTGACGCAGACGCAGACGCAGCGACCTGAGGGGACACAGTAGTCAGTGTGTACAAACTCGAGCCAGGCGCACGGGTAAACGTGGCCAGGTGCCGGCCCATCCGGGAGCACGTACAGTGGGTCACGCGCTGACCTCCAGGAGTGAACTGGTCAACCCACTGGTCTTGGAGGTCAGCACCACTCACCAAGTTCGTAGAGAACGAGGGGAGGTGAAGACCTGACAGGGAGCCAGACAGGACCGCCGGACACGACAGGACCGTGGAGGAGCGCGCAAGGACTGGACCCCCAGAGGGGTCTGCCAGGGATACTGGAACCGGCCGGCTGAGCGGCGTGAGGGTGATGCTGTCGCGAAAGAAGGAGTGGGAAGCACCTGAGTCAAGTGTGAAGGTGTACAAGGCCTCAGCAGGCGCAGTACCAAAGAGAGCAAACTCACCAGCACCTGGAGCAGCAGCCTCACCAGCAACCAGAGCAGGAGACGCACTAGCACCTAGAGCAGCAGCCTCACCAGCACCTAGGGCAGCAGGCTCTATACCTGGGTCAGGCGTGGCGCACAGGTAATAGGTACTGTCAGCACTAGTAGGCAATGCATACATGGCAGTGAGAATAGCATCATAGTCAAGAGCAAAGATATCTACCCTCTGCCCAAGCAGCTCCACCCAGTCGGGGAGCTCAGCCTCGTCGCCAAACTCGGTACGCCAGGCGTCACTCAGACGGGCGAAGCAGCGGGACTGGGTGTGACTAAGCGTCTCGCAAGTCTGACCCGTCCGATCACCTGTGCGAATGACGTACGGGCAGCGAACGGTACTCAAAGACCCTCTACTCTGAGCGTACCACTCGTGAAGCTGCTGGGACGTAAGTGTCTCGCGTGGACGCCGCTGCAGCTGCAGCTGGCCACTGCCAGACGCTCCCAACTGACCAGCTCTAGGGCGACAGCTACGACGACTGCCGCCACAACCCCAACTAGCGTACCACTCACGAAGCTGTTGGGGCGTGAGAGACTCGCGCGGACGTCGCTGGAGCTGCATCTGGCCACCGCCAGTAGCAGTAGCAGTAGCCTAGCAGAGCAGGCGCGGCAGGCAGGCAGACAGGCAGGCAGGCAGGCAGGCTGGCAGGCAGGCAGGCAGGCTGGCAGGCAGGCAGGCAGGCAGGTAGACAGGCGGGCTGCTAGCGGGCTGTACGAGGGCGAGCAGAGGCGGGCGCGAGGGCTGCGCGACGTAGGGCAGTGTAGGCAAGGGGCGGGGTAACTCGGTAACCGGCGGAAAACGGTTGGTGGGCCCAAAAAAAAAGGTCCTAAAACGGTCCTAGGGACCTATGTCGCTCTTAATACCATGTCGAAAGTAAAGGAAAAGGTGGTGGACTATCGAGAGAGTTGGTACAAAATGAAAACCTAAGGGGTTGTACCCCACAGTGAGTACCCCACTAAAGCCTACCTAAACTATAACATATAAACATATGTTTGACAAGGTCCCCCTTCGATAGACCCCCTTCCCCCTCAGGTTCCTGCTCCCTCAAGTGTTTCTCAGGTAGACCCACTCCCCCTAGTTGGGCCTCTCAAGGTCACTGTAGACTCTGGTGCTACTGGGGGTGGTGCTGCTAGGGGTGCTGTGTCTGGGGGTGCTGAGCATGCGGGTGCGGAGCCTGGGGGTGCTGAGCCTACGAGTGCGGAGCCAGGGGGTGCTGAGCCTGAGGATGCGGAGCTTGGGGGTTCTGAGACTGAGGGTGCGGAGCCTGGGGGTGCTGAGTCTGAGGGTGCGGAGTCTGGAGGTGCTGAGCCTAGGGGTACTGCGTCTGCCGGAGGTCCTGCGGGTGCCCCGCCACGACAGTCTCGCCTACGGGAGCCTCTCTCACTGCGGCAGCTGCGCGAGTGGTTTGCTTGGCGCACACGCCCTAGGAGTGGCGCTGCAGGAGCTTGAGGCCCTGTCGCTGGAGGTGTTGGAGCTACTAGTCCTGGAGGTGCTGGAGTTACTGCTGGAGCTGGAGGTACCGGAGGTGGTGGAGCTGCTGGACATGGAGGTGCTCGTACTAGAGGTACTGGAGCTGCTGAAGCTGGTGGTGTTGGAGGCACTGGAGCTGGAGGCGCTGGAGCTGGAGGCACTGGAGCTAGAGACCCTGGAGCTAGAGGTACTGGAGCTGGAGACCCTGGAGCTGGAGGCGCTGGCGCTGGAGGCGTTGGAGCTGGAGGAGCTGGAGCTGAAGACCCTGGAGCTAGAGGCGCTGGAGGTGGAGGCTCTGGAGCTGGAGACCCTGGAGCTGGAGGCACTTGAGCTGGAGACCCTGGAGCTGGAGGCGCTGTCGCTGGAGGCGCTCGAGCTGGAGGAGCTAGAGCTGGAGGAACTGTAGCTGGAGGTGCTGGAGCTGGAGGCACTGGCGCTGGAGGTGCTGGCGCTGGAGGAGCTGGAGCTGGAGGCAGTGGAGCTGGAGGCACTGGAGCTGGAGACCCTGGAGCTGGAGGTGCTGGCGCTGGGGGTGCTGGAGCTAGCGGTACTAGTGCTAGAGGCACTGTGCAGCGGCGACCGTTTTTCGTTCTGCCGCCGCCGTCGTCTCTGCCACCACCTGGCTTGGTCCTTCGCCAGGTTCTTAGTCTCCTGTCTTCTACTGGCCTTTCTCCTCCCTTACTGTGTCCACTACCTCACCAGTCGCAGCCACAGTTACAGCCAGACTCCCCACTGCCTGCTCCTTCTCCTTACGCTGAGTTGACAGACACTCTTACAGAGCGTCGTGAGCCTGCGTCTCGTCCTGCCTCACCTGTTCGCGCTGTTCGCACTAGTCGTCGTGTTCCTCATCCGCGTCCTCTTCCTGTCCCTGGCACTCACATTATGGCACTCCGTCCTTCCTCTGTTCCGCTGCGAGTTCCCCTGCCGTCTTCTCATGCGTCCTCTCTTGCCGACGGTCCGGACCCTGAGTCTGACTTAGTTCGTGCTGCCAGTCCTACTGTCCCACGTCTTCTAGCCACTGTTTTCACCGACCCTTCGTTTGATTCCGCTGCTGCGTCTGCCCTAGTTGTTGAGCTTGTTAACTTTGCTGCCGCCTGTCGTCTCGACTACGCCGCTAGTCTTGTTGCTAAGTCTGAGTCTGACTGTCCTCCGCCCGTCGGGGGTGAGTGTGCTCTTGGCACGAACGTCCTTGAGGACAGGTGGGAGGACTTTGAGTGTCTTGCAGCTGCTGTACCTCATCTCGTGGCCATGGTGCTTGCACCTGAGGGAGACACGGATGCACCAGACATCCCGACCCCGCGCTCTTATGCAGAGGCGATTACGGGTCCCTACTCCTCTCAGTGGCGGACAGCCATGGATGCAGAGATGGCATCCTGGAAGTCCACAGGCACCAACGTCGACGCATTTCCCCCTCCTGGGGCGAACACAGTCGATGGCATGTGGATTTTCAGGGTGAAGCGGCCGCCGGGTTCTCCGCCTGTCTTCAAGGCTCGTTACGTTGCACGAGGCTTTAGTCAGCGACAGGGAGTTGACTTCTTCCAGACCTTCTCCCCTACCCCGAAGATGACCAATCTTCGGGTTCTGCTGCACGTCGCCGCTCAGCGTGACTACGAGCTGCACTCTCTTGACTTCAGCACAGCTTTCTTTCAGGGCAGCCTGCACGAGGAGATCTGGCTGCGCCGCCCACCTAGCTTCACTGGGTCGTTTCCTACAGGTACCCAGTGGAGCCTCTGGCGGCCAGTCTACGGTCTCCGCCAGGCGCCTCGCGAGTGGCACGACACACCGAGGACGACGCTTGCGGATCCTGGGTTTGCTCCTTCGACTGCTGACCCGTTGCTATTTCTTTGCACCGACACTTCGTTGCCGCCGTTCTACGTCCTCGTGTACGTCGACGACTTAGTCTTTGCCACTGCTCAAACTGAGGCACTGGCCCTTGTGAAGTCGGAGCTGTAGAAGAGACACACCTGCACTGACCTGGGTGAGCTGCACAGCTATCTTGGCTTGCAGATCACCCGGGACAGAGCAGGACGCACCATTACCCTGACTCAATCACACATGGTGCACTAGGTCCTTCAGCGCTTTGGCTTCCGTTACTCCTCGCCACAGTCCACTCCTCTTCCTACCGGTCACTCGCTCTTAGCTCCACCTTCGGACGAGTCCGTAGAGCCGAGTGGCCCGTATCCAGAGCGTGTGGGCTGCCTCATGTACCTGATGACTTGCACTCGACCTGACCTTGCCTACCCTCTTAGCATCCTGGCACGCTACGTTGCGCCCGGGAGACACCGACTAGAGCATTGGGAGGCCGCTAAGAGGGTGTTGCGCTACTTGTGTAGTACATCGGGCATGGGGCTCGTGCTTAGAGGACGGGGTCCAGTTGTCCTCACTGGTCACGCAGACGCGTCTTGGGTTGAAGACTTGGCTACGCAGCGGTCATCACAGGGTTACACTTTCAGCCTTGGCTCCGGCTCTGTTTCTTGGCGGTCTACCCGCTCGTCTTCTGTTCTCAGTTCTAGTTGTGAGGCTGAGATCTACGCAGGAGCCATGGCTGCACAGGAGTTACACTGGCTCACCTACCTGTTGTGTCAGAGGTCCACTGGTGATCCCCGATTGATCCTATGGAAGGGCTACAGGCTCGTTGTCCTGGGGGGTTATGGGCGCACTGACCCGCTACTTAACAAGCCCTTTTATCCCAATGGTCTAGTGGTTGGGATTCTGACATGTTATCAGAGCGAAGGTCTCGAGTTCGAATTCCAGTGTGTGCACTTCGGGCATCTCAGTTGTGAGGCTTAGATCTACACAGTGGCCATGGCTGCACAGGAGTTACGCTGGCTCACCTACCTGCTAACTGACTTGGGAGAGCGGCCTCGTTCTCCTCCAAATCTGTACGTAGACAACAAGGCCATGATTGCCTTGTGTCAGGAGCACAGACTGGAGCACAGGACGAAGCACATCGCTCTGCGTTACTTCCTTGCTCGAGAGTTGCAGCAGCGTGGTCAGCTTCGTCTTGCTTACGTGGCCATTCGGGCCAACACTGCTGATATATTCACCAAGGCACTTCAGCTTGGTGATCATCAGCAGTTTTGTACTGTTCTAGGCATTGTTCCTACTTTGCCTCACTTGCTCACTGCGTGACTTTGCTTGTACTGTGATCTATATACTGTGAGAATGATAGACGAAATAATGAATGAACTAGGAATGAGATGGGTACAAATGGGAAACACATAAGTGTTGTACCCTCTAAGAGCTACCCCACTACAGCCTAAATAGACCATAGCAGATATAAGTTTGACACACCCCCATAGGCAAAGTGGGGGAGAACAAGAGGTCACAAGACCAGTCAAGAAAAAACAAAGCAAGCTCAGGGTGGATCACAAAGTCACCACACAGTCTGAGCACAAGCAAAGGGCCATAAGGCCAGTTCACATGCAGAGTTATATAAAGGAAAGAAAACAGTACAGTGAACACAACCTAACAAGTGTGAGCATGCAGGTATATGTATATAGAGTACAGTACAAGCAGAGTCAAGAAGTCAACAAGTGAGGCACAGTAGGTACAAGGCCTAACACAGTACAGAAACGCTGATGATCACAAGGCTGAAGTGCCTTGGTGAAAACATCAGCAGTGTTGGCCTGAGAGGCCACGTACGCAAGACGAAGCTGGCCACGCTGCTGCAACTCTCGAGCAAGGAAGTAGCGCAGAGCAATGTGCTTCGTTCTGTGCTCCAGTCTGTGCTCTTGACACAAGGCCAGCATGGCCTTGTTGTCGACGTACAGAACTGGAGGAGAACGAGGCGCCTCTCCCAAGTCGGTCAGCAGGTAGGTGAGCCAGCGAAGCTCCTGTGCAGCCATGGCCCCAGCGTAGATCTCAGCCTCACAACTGGAGCTGAGAACAGAAGAAGAGCGGGTAGACCGCCAGGAGACAGAACCGGAGCCAAGACTGAAGGTGTAACCCTGTGACGACCGCTGCGTAGCCAAGTCGTCAACCCAGGAGGCGTCAGCGTGACCAGTGAGGACAACTCGAGCCCGTCCTCCAAGCGCGAGCCCCATGCCCGATGTACTGCACAAGTATCGCAACACCCTCTTCGCAGCATCCCAGTGCACCTTTCGGTGCCTGCCGGGAGCCACGTAGCGAGCCAGAAGGCTGAGAGGGTATGCGAGGTCAGGTCGTGTGCAAGTCATCAGGTACATGAGGCAGCCCACAAGCTCTGGATACGGGCCACTCGGCTCTACGGACTCGTCCGAAGGTGGAGCTGAGAGCGAGTGACCGGTAGGCAGAGGAGTGGACTGTGGCGAGGAGTAGGTGAAGCCGAAGCGCTGAAGGACCTGCTGCACCATGTGTGACTGAGTCAAGGTAATGGTGCGCTGTGCTCTGTCCCGGGTGATCCGCAAGCCAAGATAGCTTGTGAGCTCACCCAGGTCTGTGCACGTGTGTCTCTTCTGCAGCTCGGACTTCACGTGGGCGAGTGCCTCCGTGTCAGCAGTAGCAAAGACAAGGTCGTCTACGTACACAAGAACGTAGAACGGCGGCAGAGTAGCGTCAGTGCGTAGAAACAGAGAAGGGTCAGCAGTGGAAGGAGCAAAACCAAGAGCAGCAAGAGTCGTCCTGAGCGTGTCGTGCCACTCACGGGGCGCCTGGCGGAGACCGTAGACTGGCCGCCGGAGGCTCCACTGGGTACCAGCAGGAAACGACCCAGTGAAGCCAGGTGGGCGGCGCAGCCAGATCTCCTCGTGCAGGCTGCCCTGTAGGAAGGCTGTGCTGAAGTCAAGCGAGTGGAGCTCGTAGTCACGCTGAGCAGCAACGTGCAGCAGTACCCGAAGAGTGGTCATCTTCGGGGTAGGGGAGAAGGTCTGAAAGAAGTCAACTCCCTGTCGCTGACTGAAGCCACGTGCAACGTAACGCGCCTTGAAGGCAGGCGGAGAACCCGGCGGCCACTTCACCCTGAAGATCCACATGCCACTGACGATGTTTGCCCCAGGTGGGGGAACCTCGTCTACGTAGGTGCCTGTGGATTTCCAGGAAGCCATCTCTGCGTCCATGGCTGCCTGCCACTGAGAGGAGTAGGGACCCTCTATCGCCTCTGCGTAAGAGCGCGGGGTCGGGATGTCTAGTACTTCCGGGTCTCCCTCAGGGGCAAGCAGCATGGACACGAGATGAGGTGAAGCAATGGCAAAGCACTCAAGGTCCTCCTGTCTGTCCTCAAGAACGTCCGTGCCAGTAGCACACTCACCCCCGACGGACGGAGGACAGACAGACGCAGCCGCAGCAACAAGACTAGTGGCGTAATCTAGGCGACAGGCTGCAGCAAAGTCAACAAGCTCAGCAACAAGAGCAGACGCAGCAGAGGACTCAAACAGAGGGTCAGTGACAGCAGTGGCCAGAAAGCGCGTGACAGTAGGACTAGCAGCACGAAGGGAGTCAGACTCCGGGTCCGGACCGTCAGGAAGAGAGGACGCAGGAGGAGAGGGCAGAGGGACACGCTGTGAAGCAGTAGAAGGACGCAGTATCATAGAGTGAGTGCCTGGGACAGGTGGAAGACGTGGACGCGAAACACGACCAGCGCGAACAGTGCGGACAGGCGACGCAGAACGAGACGCAGGCGACACAGGACGCGACTCAGGCTCACGACGCTCCGTGAGACCTCTAGTCGGACCAGAGTAAGGAGAAGGACCAGGCAGGGGAGGGGCCGGCTGCAACTGCGACTGAGACTGGACAAGCGGTGGACTCAGGAAAGGAGGAGGAGGACCAGGAGAAGGCGGGGAGCCAAGAACCTGCTGAAGGAGGGGAACGTAGTACGGCCGCGGCCGCGCAGCGCCTCGAGAAACAGCAGAGACAGAACCGGTACCCTCAGCCCCAGGGTCTCCAGTCCCAGCAGCACCTCCAGCAGCTCCAGCACCAGCACCAGCAGCACCTCCAGCAGCTCCAGCACCAGCACCACCTCCAGCAGCACCAGCACCTCCAGTAGCTCCAGTAGCAACTCCAGCACCTACAGCACCAGCAGCACCTCCAGCAGCTCCAGCACCAGCAGCACCTCCAGTAGCTCCAGCACCAGCAGCACCTCCAGCAGCTCCAGCACCAGCACCACCTCCAGCAGCGCCAGCACCTCCAGTAGCTTCAGTAGCACCTCCAGCACCTCCAGCAGCTCCAGCACCAGCAGCACCTCCAGCAGCTCCAGCACCAGCACCACCTCCAGCAGCAACTCGACAGCGCCGAGAGTACCACTCACGAAGCCGCTGTGGAGAGAGGGGCTCCCGCCGTGACGGGACACCTAGAGCACCTCCAGACTCAGCACGCGCAGGCTCAGCACCTCCAGACACAGTACCCTCAGGCGCCTCACCCCCAGGCTCAGCACACCCAGTCTCAGCACCCCCAGAGTCAGCACCCCCAGTCTCAGCACCCCCAGACTCAGCACCCCCAGTCTCAGCACCCCCAGTCCCCGCACCCGCAGGGTCAGCACCCCTAGCAGCACCTGAGTCGACAGCTACCTCGACCGGCTCGGCAGGGTCTACCTGGGACACACCTGAGGGGGCAGGACCCTGGGGGGGAGGGGGTCTACCAGGGGAGTACCTGGTGCGAGGAAGAGCGGCGGGGGGGGGGGAGAGGCAGTGCGGTAGGGAAAGAGACGGTAGTACGACACCGGCTCGTCGAACGTGACGTCCTGAGAGGACAGAACACGACGCGAGGTGGGGTGGTAGAACTGCCACCCGGGTGCGTCAGGAGGGAAGCCAAGGAAGACACAGGGAACGGCACGGGAGGACAGCTTGTCCGCAGTAGTATCGCGGACAAAAGCTCGAGATCCCCAGACACGAAACGCGGACGCATCGCCAACCTTCCCCGTCCACCGCAGAGTAGGTGTGGTCTCCGGCAAGGAGACACGAGGCTGAAGGTTGATCTGATGCGCCGCGTACTGAACCGCGAACGGCCACAGAAAATGGGGAGCAGCCGCATGGATCATGGACGTACGAGCGATGTCCATGACCATGCCAATGCGGCGCTCAGCAATCCCATTTTGCTGCGGGGAGGCCGGAAGCGTGAACGTCTGGCGGATGCCCTCCGAACGACAGAAGGCCCTCAGGAGGTCGGAGGAAAACTCCCCGCCTCTGTCTGAGTGCAGGCGCAGAACAGGGAGGTCTGAGCCGAAACTCTCACTGAGCTGGCGACGAGCACCGCGGATCCAGTCGATCAACACCTCAGTGACCTCACCCTTGCTGCGCAAGGGGAAGACTGTGGTGTAACGCGAGTAGTCGTCAACGACCAGGAGGAAGTAGCACTCGTGACCCTGTCCACGGACGCGGGCTGGGCCCCACACGTCCATGTGAAGAGTCTGCAGAGGGGCCTCAGTCGGAGGAAACGAGGAGGAGTGAGGGGCGGCGCGTTGCCGGCCCTCGACACAAGGAACACAGGTGGGGGCAGGCCCCGGAGGAAGGGGAGGGAGGGACCTGGGTAGACCCGAGACAAGGGCACGGGAGGCCATTCCCATCCTCACATATATTGTTGTGAATCCTGATACTAGCATGGTAGCTAGCCAGGAAAGATGGTTTTATAAGCAGAGGTGCGTTAGCGGGGTGGGAGTACCGACTCCACTAATGGCATGTTCCTATGCTCTTATGGTAAGCCCCCGGGTGGAAGCGCAGGCCTATGATAAGCGCCGGCGCTTATAAAAGGCTTATGGCGCTTATATCCGGTCCTCGATTATAAGCCCACCCATAACGGCTTACGGATTATAAGCGCCACCCTCTGTAATATATATATATATACATATATATATCTATATATAAACTGAAAACGCTGTATCGAAACACAATTTTGCATCCCCACATTCAGAATTTCGAATCCCTTCACCCTCGCGCGACTCAATGCCTTTGCGTCTAGTCAGAAAGAGCTGTCATGGGGTCAATGTGACTCATTCTGACTGTGTGTGTCACGTAAATTGGCAGTGGCAGTGACTAATGACATGTTCCAATTTACACGAAATTCACATTCATTGCCCTCTACAATATCAATTCGATTCAAATCGCAAGGACGAGATGAACACATTGGTGTAAATAAAACTAGATTTCATATATGTCATTATATAAGCCCCGGCGCTTCTAAAAATCCTCAATTATAAGCCCACCCCCTAAAAAACAGTGTTTATTTATATCCGCAGGGGCGCTTCTATCCGGGGGCTGAAGGTATCAGGCAAAACTCTTGTCAGCCTTGCCTGGTAAAAGTAGCGAGGGTTTTTGGGTTTAGGGAATTTTCAGTGTGTTTTGACGCGAGCTTGATAAGAGGTTGGCCTGATAAGAGTCCGTAGGGACATGCTCTAAACCCATCTCAACCGGGCTACCAGGCTCAAGGCAGCTCAGGGAGCCTGGATAGCAATTCGTAGGTAGGTAGCTCATTCGATAATTCATTATTCTAAGATTCAGATCCCGGGTGAGATGGCACGCGCAAGCACATCCTTCTCCTGCTGCTGTGCCAACGGTCCAAGGGCACGGGATAGAAACCCAAGCAGGGGGCTGCTGCTGCTGCTGCCACGGGCACGGGGCTTGATGCGAAGACCAGTGGTGGTGCTGGTGATGCCGATGCCATAGCGAGTGCGCTCTACCGCGTCAAGGAAATGGTCCAGACTCACCCGTGCCTCGCCTGCACGCAATGCGGCAAGCAGGAGGGTGTGGGGAAAAAAGCAGGAGCAAAACAAACAAGCAAGCAAGTAAGCAAACATGCAGACGAGACAGGTAGGTGGATGTGGAAGCATGGTAAGTGTGAGTAGACAGGCAGACAGACAGAAGTTAGAAGTGGGTGGGGGAGGGGGGAAGTCGAAAGGAGATTTTATAAAGACAACACATGTCCATCCATGCAGCGCTCACCACTCCGGGCAGCGAGCCACGCCGCCTCATTCACCACGTTCTCCAGGTCCGCCCCTGAGAACCCCTCTGAATACCTCGCAACCACTGTCCTCATCCCCTCCTCCTCTTCCTCCTCCCCCAGCACATCCCACACACTTCCCACTCTCCCAATTCCGCCTCTTCCTCCCATCACACTCCCTCCCACGCTTTCCCCCACTCGCCCCTCCCCCACACCACTCCTTCTCCCCTTCATCCGCTCCTGCATCCTGCGCATGTGCACTCTCAGAATATCCCTCCGCCCATCCACATCAGGCAGAGGCACCATCACCCTTCTCGAAATCCTCCCCGAGCGAGTCAGCGCCGGGTCAAGCGTATCAAGCCGGTTAGTCGCAGCCAGCAGCAGCACCCCATCATCGGGCGAGTCAAACCCATCGAGCTCCGTCAACAGCTGGTTCAGAGTCTGGTCCCGCTCGTCGTTGCTGCTCGCGCCACGCCGCGCCCCCACCGCGTCAATCTCATCGATGAAAACGATCGCCGGGGCGGCCTTCCTCGCCTCTCGGAACAGCTCACGCACGCGGGCCGCGCCTCTCCCAACAAACATCTCCACAAACTCACTCGCAGACGCAGCGAAAAACGGCACGTCCGCCTCTGCTGCCACCACACGAGCCAGCAGCGTTTTACCCGTGCCAGGGGGACCAATGAGGAGAACGCCCTTGGGGATATGTGCGCCCATAGCAGCAAACGCGCCGGCTCCTTTAATCCCCTGAACTAGCTCCATGAGCTCTCGCTTCGCCTCGTCCACCCCAGCTACATCTTCGAATCTCACCTCTCCTGCCGCCCCCCTCCCTCCTCCTGCTCCTCTCTTTCCCCCTTTACTTCCGCCCTTCCCCCCGCCCGGCCCCCGCCCCCCTCCCCCCCGGCGCCACCCACCATCCTTCCCCCCATTCAGCTGCTTCATCATGAGGTAAATCAGCGGTGCAACGGGTATCCAAACGGTGAGAGCGGTTAAGAAAACGGTGCGGAGGGTTTGGGAGGCTGGGACGGGCACGGAGGCGACACGCACGTTGTGGGTGATGAGGAGGGGGAGGAGGAATGACTCGTCATTGTGAACTCGACGGGAGACATAGGCGAAAGGGGGGTCTGCTGGGAGGCGCACGAGGGAGGACCAAGGCGGGCCGAGGGAGACGAGGAAGGAGCGCCAGGAGGCGTGCGTGGGGGAGGGCAGGAGGAGAGACGGCGGGGAGGTGAGAGCAGGAGGGGGAGCAAGGACAGGAGTGGCAGCAGTGGCAGCGTCAGCAGCAAGAGGTGCGTTTGTAAGACTGATTTGGCTTCCATTTTCTGCTGGTGCTGCTGCTGCAGCTGGTACTGGTACTGTTGCTGCTTCTAGCTTGTCAGCGAGCCGATCAGATCCCATGGCAGATGTAGCGGTGACACCAGCGGCAGATGCATCAGCACCAGCAGGACCAGCAGCAGCTGAGGCCGAGGCCACGTCAGCAGCAGACGCCACGTCCGCAGCGCTCCTACTATGCACGTTGAACCAGATGCGATTCGAGCTCTCCTCCATAGCCGCGTTCTTAACTCTCCCCGCTTTCACTGCTGCCACCATGTCAGAATACGCGACGGGCCTTGCCGCCCGCACTCCTGGATTCCTCATCTGCCACGTGGCACCCAGCACCAGCGCCAGCGCGATCAGCGGCCAGCGCAGCCAATAGGAGACCGCGAGCAGCACGCCCAGGGCCTGGCGCAAGGTGAGAGCGCGCAGGGCGCGGCGCGCGAGGCGGAAGCGCACGCGGAGGAGGCGGAGGGGGAACAGAAACGGGCGGCGGCGGAGGGGGAGCGCGATTGTAGACGATTTGGCCGCTGTAGACGAGGTAGCAGCTGCTGAAGTCTTGTGAACCGTCCTAGACTGTAGGAGTGCAAGCTGTTGATGAGAGTCACTGGAGGTTGGGCCAGGACGGGAAGTATGATGATTATTATTAGGGTTCGTTTCTCTACGTCCGTTGCCTCGACCAACCCCCGTTACAGTCAACGCGCCAGCGCCAGCAGCTCCACCCGCCGCCGCCGCCGCCGCTGCTGCATCAGCTCGCGCAATCGCTTTGTCCGCCAGAGCGGCCTCTTGCGCCGGACCCGTGCCCAGTAACGCGTCAGCTTCTAACGAGACGGAGCCTGCCGAGCCTGCCGGAGCCGCGGAGGCCCGCCAATGCGATGAGTAGGCACGGAAAGAGGGCGAGAAGGCGGAGGAGGGCGCGGACGAGCGGAGCGGGAGAGAGTGAAGAGCGTTATGATCAACGGATCGCAGCCAGAAAGAGGAGTGCTGCCTCCACGGCCCCTGCACTCGCCGCTTCGATGACGCAACCCCATGTCCATCCTCGCTAAACACGCCTCGAGAGCTCGCGACCGTCTGTAACCCTCCCGCGGGGCCGTGCGCAGCGGCAAAACGAGATCGACAGGGAGCGCCTGACGCACGGAACGCGCGATCCTCGGATGTCTCTGCGTCGCGGTTGCCGTCCGCCGTCACGTGCCGCGACTCCTCGCACGCCACACGCCAACTCCTGCGTACCTGCTGCGGTCTCACGAGCCGCGGCAAAGCGCGCCGAGCGAGAGCAGCATGGACCTGCGCTTGAGATTGGCCAACCCGAATCGGAGCAGGAGCGAGAGGCTGATGCGGCGGAAAGAGCGTTATGGACGGCGAAATTGTGGACGCTGTTAATGCTGTTTGTCTAGTTAATCTTGTAGGCGTCCGGTGCGCGTCAGATGTAGCCAGCCTCTCGCGGCTGCACAAGAACAGGTTCGTCGGCGCTGCCGCTACGGCCATCGCTGCTGCTGCTGTCGCTGCGGCGGCGGGTGCGGCGGGTGCGACAGGTTGCGAGGATCGCTATCGCAGCAGGTCGGGACAGCGCGGGAGACTCGGCGGAACCACAGCCAGCGACGCTTTTAAGCGGCTAAGCGTGCATCGACGCGCTGCGATCCGCGCGGGAGATGGAGTGAGAATCTCCACAGTGCTGGTGGTGGTGACTGGACTACAAACCTTGATTTTGCGGCTGCCCGCTAAGATGATAAGGCGAGGAGGTGCATGGCCGCCAGGTGTTGTACGCAGTATAGTCAATAATGCTTAAACGGACTCAACAGCTATCTGTTTGCAAGAACAATAGACACTACGCATGTCGGATTTGTTTTCCTGGTCGGTTTACATTATAGACCGATGTGAGTTGTTATCTTACCGCATATCCAGTCAAGTCCAGAGTACCTAATTGTGCAGAAGAGTGTTCCGATTATCACATTTTGAGGATGCTTGAAACTCATTATCGTGATCATTCTGTGTAAAATACTTACGTGTATTTTATGTTAATCTAGTGATTTTCTAGCTCAGTATTTTTTTTCAAGGATTCATGTTCTTCCCATGTTGCCTTGATATATTTTAAGGTAAAATCTTCACCAGTGTATAGCAGAACTGTGGAAGTGTCGGTTGCATCCGTAACATTACTGCTATTTCTTTGTCGCGCGTTCGCCACCCTGACGCATCCGCGAATTTGCCTATTGACGACCGATTGCTGTGTCAACCTGCCGGTGCCCGCTGATCTCGAGATTCCTCCTAGTCTACCACATTTTCAAGCTTCGTTTTGGAATCATTGTGTAGGCTCCACTTTCCTTGTGTAATGGAGGCTTCGGTCATGGAAGCTGAGTCAGCTGAATCGAACGACGCAGACCAAACGCATCGCTCTTCCTCTCCCAGTTCTAGGCGTCCGCGAAGAAGATCCCTTAGTATTGATGAGGAACTTCTTCACAACATGCAGCTGTGGAGGAATTCGCCGAAGCTCGGAGGAGAAGGCTCAAGCCAAAGTGGAACAAATGTGATTCACAGCGACGAAACCAGACACAAAAACGGACGATATGACGATTTATTTGGACGCATATCTCTGGAAGAAGGCACGACCCCTTCGGATTGGTAATGATCATTCTGTGAAGCTCAAACTTGACCTTGAAAACACTGAACCTAAACACGAACGCTGCAGGTTATATGATCCATTCAACAATCAAGAGCTACGCTCTTCGAGCTCTACGAGTCGAGGATTTGGAGGGTCCCCTTCAGTGGTCAGAAGGCTAAGCATGACTAAAAAGGCAAGCATTCGGACTTCCGCCGTTGCAGTCGTCAGAATACAGTGGAAAATTCATGCGCCTTATGTCTCTTCCTTTCATTTATGTGTCAGGAAGAGACGACAACTGTGAACAACGATGCATCAGCGTCCAGCAACATTACAATCGAGTCGTCCATACCTTCGATTCGAGACCGGAAGCGAGATAAGGATGTTGTTGTTGAGCCTGGACGCATTTTGGCTGGTCAAACCTCCATGTTGTCACGACCGCGTGCTCGATCTGTTGGTCTACGTAAAGGGTCATCTCCAGATCCCCCAGCTCTGTCTCCTGGCGATTCAACACCAGGCTCCAAACCATCCGCCATTCCGAAGCCTCCAAAAAACCTGCGGACCAGGGTTGTACAACCTGGTGTATCCCTGATTCCTTCGCTGTCGCGAATTCCCCGATTGACTCGACGAGATTTGCCTACGGCTTCTCGAGAGGGTCCGGTTCGGGAGGAAAAGAAATCAAGTGCATCAAAGGCTTCATCAGCGGAGGCCACGCAGAGAAGTTACAAATATCTGCCGGGGAGGTCAGTGCAGCCTTCAACTTCCAGCGCGATCTATGGCGATGAGTCGAGGTCCCATCAAAGGACGTCCGATCCAAGATCTACGGATACATTGTTACGAGAAATCCAACCTTTCTCGACTGATCCAGCTTCGTGCCCTCCTATGACACGTCAGAGGCCGTCGAAGTCATCACCACCTGATTTAAATCGCCAGGTTTCAACGATCAAGCACATTCGCCAACCTGTACGTTGACCACTCGATAATTATGTTGTATTGTGCAACGATTCTTGATAATGAATCTGATTCGTCCTTTTCTTCTCATTTTGAAGGAGAAGTTCAGCAACGATCATCCTACAACAACGCCAGAGATTATCAGCGACAACCAACGAACAGCATCGTCTGAGGGGCTTCATACCTCATACATTCCAACCAGTCCTCCAGCACTGCATAGTAACGATTTCTTATTTGAATATGCTGAAGACTATGCATTCATGGGGGAAGATTCGGCGTCAACCTGGCTATTTTCACCATCCCTTAGCGCTTTGCCTTCTCCTGAGACGTCACCTTCTCGCACGCCTCATTCCTGTTATGGCGATCAGAGTTCGTTTTTGGAGACCAACATATGGAGCAGCATACCCACCTCACATACACCAAGGGGAGCAGAACCAGAAAATTCGATCGAACAGGAATGCCTTCCACTGGATGCAGGCCGTCTGCCATCTGGAGACAGGGTGCTCAGGAAGCCTGCCGATGGTAAGGACGCATTGTTTTTTTGTGAAAATGACTACCACTAATATACCTTATCTGATCCTGCAGATCAATCCGGTATTCCTGATGCCATTGAGACTGATGCTGAGGCTGAGCATAAGGCGGGTATACAATCTGCTCCCTTGGGAAAGATGTTATCGTGTGATGTGTACAAGACACGTCAATCTGGAGAGCTGGTTGCATCAGAGTTGAGACATATCGTTTTGCCTTCACGAGACCGTTCAAGCATCCGAAGAACCAGAGGTAGCAGCTGCAGTGCATGGTCAATTGGTGAGCTGACAGATGAGGAGAGGTTGCTGCTTCAACTCATGGCATTGCAGAGGCGCAGCAGCGAGTTTGATACGAAAATGGCCAACATGAGGGACCAAAGTGGACAAGCAGAGCACAGTGGGAATAGAGGGAGTCACTCTGTTTCCTTATCCCAAGCTGAGTACGAAATAGATGAGGCACCACAAAGCGAAGGTATTGATTCATTGTATTCGTATATCCCATCCTGTACTTGTGCAACTTCACAGCTGTTCTCACCAAGCTTTTCATGGCAGATGGTCTTCATCATGTTGACAATACAACTCAACGAACAACTATCGCAGACTCACTAGATCCTTCATCACTTCCGCCACACTCTCGATCCACTCCCCCACCACCTCCCCCTCTTCATTCTTTATCTCCTCCTCCTCCTCCTCCTCCTCCTCCTCCTCCTCCTCCTCCTCCTCCTCCTCCTCCTCCTCCTTCTCCTCCTCCTCCTCCTCCTCCTCCTCCTCCTCCTCCTCCTCCTCCTCCTCCTCCTCCTCCTCCTCCTCCTCTTTGTACTCCTCCTCCTACTCCTCCTCTGCCCATTTCTCCACCTCCTCCTTTTCCTACTACTTCTCCTCCTCTCCCCCCTCCTCCCCCTCTCTGTACTCCTCCTCCTCCTCCTCCTCCTCCTCCTCCTCCTCCTCCTCCTCCTCCTCCTCCTCCTCCTCCTCCTCTTTGTACTCCTCCTCCTACTCCTCCGCCTTCTTCTCCACCTCCTCCTTTGCCTACTACTTTACCTCCTCTCCCCCCTCCTCCCCCTCTTTGTACTCCTCCTCCTCCTCCTCCTCCTCCTCCTCCTCCTCCTCCTCCTCCTCCTCCTCCTACTCCTCTTCCTCCTCCTCCTCCTCCTCCTCCTCCTCCTCCTCCTCCTCCTCCTCCTCCTCCTCCTCCTCTTTCTACTCCTCCTCTTTCTACTCCTCCTCTTTCTACTCCTCCTCTTTCTACTCCTCCTCTTTCTACTCCTCTTTCTACTCCTCCTCCTCCTCCTCCTCCTCCTCCTCCTCCTCCTCCTCCTCCTCCTCCTCCTCCTCCTACTCCTCTTCCTCCTCCTCCTCCTCCTCCTCCTCCTCTTTCTACTCCTCCTCTTTCTACTCCTCCTCTTTCTACTCCTCCTCTTTCTACTCCTCTTTCTCCTCCTCCTCCTCCTCCTCCTCCTCCTCCTCCTCCTCCTCCTCCTCCTCCTCCTCCTCCTCCTCCTCCTCCTCCTCTTCAATCTCTTCCTTTTCATCATCTCTCCTCCTCACTTATACAAACTTTCCCGCCATCAGCCCAAATGGAGGTTCCAGTGCCGTTTTCATCATCCTTGCAGCCCCCACTCTTTCTTCTTCCTGTCAATGATTCTCTTCCCCTGGGACACCACGAAAATGAGTCATATATTTTTCTGCAACATCAGGGGACCAACGAAAATGATGACACCAAGACGACTCCACATAACACCCTTTCTCCCTTGTTGTGTGACGCGTATTACAAGCTGTCCGGTGAGCTGACGTGCCTTTCTCCTTCAAGATTGGCAACTATTCCAGAAGAAGAAATTTTGGACCATATGGACATTTTTGGTGTGCAAAGCACAGCTCCACAAGGCAGTGATTATTCAGAGAACATTCAGCCAGGCAACAAACAACCTTCTGATCACTCGCTGGCCGATGAAGATAGCCAGCTGCAACTGGTGAGTGTGGGAGCGCAGAAGTAATATTAAAATTGTGGGCTGGAAGCCTGCTGACAGATGACATTCTGCCTGCGCAGGTGTCAGCTCGTGGTGTCAGAAGAAGTGAGACTGGGGAAATCCATGAGGTGAGCTTGAGGCTTGGGTGCTGCTTCCATGTTTCTGCTACGTACTCACATGACACTGCAATGTTCAGACTTTCCAGCCAACATCGCTTTTCACATTATTTGATGCTGCATCAGACTGCACAGCAGGTGGAGTTGATTCGCGTGGCATTTATGTTCATGGAATCTGTAAGGATGTGTGTGTTAATCCCTTCATCATGATGCAGGTGATGTGATGGCTTGTGGTTCTCCTTTGTGGCTTGCAGCAGTCCACGAAGCAGAGTTCTCAAATCAAAATGAAGGTGCCTGTCTAAGTGACGTGGTACTCAATGATGTCGATGCACCCAAACCCCCCTGCATCGATGACAAAAGCCCTGCTGATGGCTTGCTAGCAAGTCAAGCTGAAGGTTCATATGAGGCAAGCTTCACGCTTGTACAGTCGATTTCAGGTTTGAGACTGATAAACTGTATGAAATTTCTGACACTCCATTCCCTCCTTTTGCAGACTTACGCTGATCCTTTGCGAACCTGTGAAAATAATGATGTTCATGAGGTGAGCAAAATATTGTTACTGAACTTTTGTTTCTGCTGCTGCTGGTTCACTTGAGTATTTGACACAGAACATTTGTCTTTCAGCAGCCAGCATTTACGGTTACGGCATGCCAAACGTTTGGTTCAGAAGAAGACGGCATAAAAGGTATGGTTCATGGTGTATTAGCAACCACGAGAATGCGTTCGTAACAATGCAATTCATAATATTGCTTGCTTATCTTAAACTCCCCACACAGAGAACGGGCAACTACATTCTCCTGCACATGTGACGGCGGGCTCAGATCCAGAGCTATTTCCACTGTCAAAAACGGCAGACATTGTGAAGCCATTTGAGGAGTCTACTGAAAGCGATATAGCTTTTCCTGGTGAACCATCCTTCAGTCAAAACGTTCACTTGTAAGGATGACGATGTGACATTACTCTCCTGTCTTGCAGAATCTGGGCAGCTCATTAAGTCTCTTCTGCAGAATTCCACAGCGAAGCAGACGCCGGGGGATCACAATAACGATGTGGTAAGACCATATTTTCTCCTCAGTCCAGTAACTTCAACAAAATCTCACTTTGTTTATCTTTTCTACACAGCTGAATATTCCCCTTGGTGATCAACAGCTTTGTAAGCCAGGTATGTGTCACGTTCGCACCATGCCATCTTTTCCTGAATGATGTGGCTGATCTTGGTTGACCAACGCAGATGTTGATGCAGCTGGAGAGCCAGTGCAGCTCGCCATGTCAATGATGTCAACTGTTTCAGAACCAGAATGCCCAGGCACAAGTGTTTCTCCGTGGGTTCAGTCCACAACCAGCAAGGATGTGGAACCAAGTGGGCTGGTTCTGGGTTATGATGCCTGTACAGAAAACTCATTGACCAACGAAGCTGATGGTCCGGATAAGGTGTGAATCACTACAATGTTTTTGCTGCTTACATTGATAGATTGACCAGCCCTTTTGTCAACAGAGTTCTACAAGTGGCTTGCCCACCAGTAAAAGTGAACGTCTCCATAAGGTGAGCTCCTGTTCCTTTTCATTTCAGCGGGAAGCGTTTACTTACTCTCTGATTTCTCTGTGCAGCCAAAGTCAGAAGTCATGGCTGACCATTTGATTGGCACCAATGAAAGCGTCATACGAGGTTTGTGTCTCTGAATTGCATTTGAGGTTCGTTGTACATATTGGTCCTTCAATTCAAAGCGGTGCAGGAAATTCGAATCTGTCCAAGACTTCTGAGGAGACTGATAACATTCTCCAAGGTGAGTCCATCAAGTTTGCTCCATTTCATCAGGTTTGACAGCCGGCTTACTTTAATCATGGCAGTGCGTGGCACCAAACGGAGTGACTGTTTGGGTTTGGAGGGGCATCATCTGGATGAGCCAAACGAGAGCACCGGTGGAGACGTTTATACTAAACGGTTGAAAACCACTGTGATCTCAAGAAGCAATGCACGTGGAGGTTCCCTGCAGCCTACTTGCCGCATGTCACTTGATGAGTGGCTAGGATCAGGATCTCGTTCAGATATCAAGGAACTTGTGGAGGGCCAGCATCTGGAGCAGCAAACTGCGCACCTCGGTGGGAAATCGGATGCCGATCAAGATAAACTCATTGGCGTTCCCATATCCCCAAATGCTGAGTCAGCATCTCCAGGTAAGCTGCGCAATGGCTTTTTGCTGTGGAAAAATCTGCTTACTGTATGTTCTCCATGGTGCAGGTTTGTGTGTATCTGGGCCTCAAACTGTGAATCAGGTGCCGTTGAAGTTGGATGGTACAAACTTGGAAGAAATCCGTGAGGAGGCCCTTGAACCACCATCGATGCCAGCAATGGTGGCATCAGCAGTGCCCCTGGACTTGCCATGCCACAAATCAGCTACTGCAAAGTTGCCGGTGGACGGTAAGAGGAGCATTTTAGAATGCTGCGTCATATTGAGCATGTCATATGCAAGGAGTCAGAATCATGTCACGTAACGACGCTGTCGCTTAACTTCTTCTTTGGTTATGAATCATTCGCTTGTGCTAACCTTGTGTTCCACTCCTACCAGGGGAGGGAGCGGCAAACGATCTGCCTGCTCAGATGTGCAACCAACCAATTTCGATTCTTCTCTCCGGTGAAGCTGTGAGATGTCGTCGTTCAGAAGATGATCCTGTTGGACCACATGCAGAGTTACTGGCTGGGGCAGGCTCAGCACTCAGTAACGAGATTTTGGCCGAAAATGTTGCTGGAAGTTCCATTACTGCTATCGAAAACGAGCAAGATGGATTGCCGAAGCTGACAAACACTGGGGAGACAAGCAGTGGCCCACTCCATCGGGGTATTGTCGGCTCTACAAGTGAGGGATCCAAGAAAGGGAGAAAGGGCAAAGGTTCTCGTGCACTACAGAGGCCTGAGAGAAACTCGGCTGGATCGAAGACATGCGGTTGCAGCATCATGTAGGTTTGAGATGGTGCATACCGCGTGTTCAGTGATGTGTTTGGATCTTTTGTTGCCTGCTCTAGTGGTTACAGCGCCGGACATCGATAGTCCGTGAAGTGGTGACTTTTGTGGCCAAGTACTGTCTGGAAACCACTTTCTCTTCCTTCTTTTTCTTATACGGTATATCGAAAGCATTGAGGGTAGCTGTGCAAAGCTGTGCCAGGAAGATTTTAACAGGGAATAACACACAATTGCCCTCTCAAGTCCCTGCAGTAAGAGGCATGGTTGTCTTAGTTTCATGCACCATTCCTGTTTCGTACAACACTTGTCTTGTATTGTACGTTATATTGTTTCCTTTTACACAACAAAGATTGGTGCACTGTACTGAACTGGATTGCGATGGTTCAGTTCAGAATCTTCAACGTGCTGCTTCTCACGCCCACCTCACTCAACATTCGCCATTCATTCTGCTCCTCACCTCTAGTTGCTCACCGCCAGATGCTCAGCGCTAGTTCCCACGGAACGCTTACGCTGCTGTTATTCTTTCGCTGGCGACCGATTTGTTTCTTGGGACGAGAAAACGCGGAGCTAGGAGAAGAGGTGTTGGCGGAGCGTCAGCAGGCAGATTCTACGTCGCCTCGTGCTGTTTTAGACCGTCGATTTCGTCGCATCCTCCGTGAAAAGTTGTTGATCGGGCGTCGCGAGAAATGTTTTCGGGCGTGCAATGTTGGTGCGAGTGGAGGCGAAGAAGAGAGCGACGACGAGGTACGATGGGGTCCGCGCCGTTGTGCTCTTGAACGTCGCTGCCTGCTCCTTCCCGCGCGCTTATCGTGACTCCATCCGGCGCGCTTTTGATGCACCGATTTCAGCTAGCGCTTCTCACGCTCGTATATGCTATTTCGCGTTTCTCCCGCCTGCAGGAGAGCGATCGACGACCTCTTAATGGCAGAATGGACGGCCGTTGTTGGCGGAATCGACGGCCGTTTTTTTGCACAATCGACTGCGAGATCGTCGTCCGCGAAATCGTCGTGGCACGGCGAAATCGTCGTCCACGCATCGTCGTACTGCGAAATCGTTATCCGCGCGTCGTCGCACGGCGAAATCGTCGTCCGCTCGTCATCGCACGGCGAAATCGTCGTCCGCGCGTCGTCGCACGGCAAAATCGTCGTCCGCGCGTCTTCGCTCGGCGAAATCTTCGTCCGCGCGTCGTCGCACGGCGAAACCGTCGTCCGCGCGTCTTCGCACGGCGAAATCGTCGTCCGCGCGTCGTCGCACGGCGGAACCGTCGTCCGTCACACGGCGAAATCGTCGTTCGCACGTCGTCGCACGGTGAAACCGTCGTCCGCGCGTCGTGACACGGTGGCGCGGCAGCAGCTAAGTGCCTTGTTCAACCATGACACTGTGTTGCTTTGCTTGTCATGCTTGCACCATGCATTACACTCCCGTTTTGACTGCTCTTTGTGACACCCATTAGACCTCCCTCCCCCAAGGTAGTAGGTATAGTTTTTCTTGGTACAGCCTCAGGTATTTGTATTAGTTTGGTTCAGCTGGTACGAGGTCTCTTGGGTGTGCCACTGCAGCAGTCCATTCATGCACACATCATGCTTGCGTATGCTGCACTCTTCACTTTCACTTGTCTTGGCTTCTTTCCTCACTGCTCTCCCCACTCCTCTGCGCCCCCTTCACTTCCCCGTTTTCTCCCCCCCCTCCTCCCTTGCTCTCTGTGTCCCAACCTGCCCCCTCTCGTCCCAGCAGGTCGCTCACACGGGAGTGGCTGTGGCGCCTAACATGGAGTGCACAGGCAGCAGCTGTTCTCCACCCAACTCACCCAAAGCTAAGTACCCCGTCCTTCCTCTCTTCTCCCAACCCGTCGCACTCTGTTGCTTTTCATGTGCTGCCCTCTGTCGCACCCAAGAGACCACCTGAACATCCCTTCAAACCTGAGCCTCTGGTCGTGCTACTACAACTTCAAGCCACAGACCCCTATTTTTTGGTAAACCACCCCAGGTACAGGTATGCTCTCAGGTTAATCCTCCCTTTGAGTCTGTGGCTTGTTGCTGAAGCTGCACCAGTGGCCCCCTTTCCTGCTGTTACCTGCCACCCCACCCCACCCCACCCCACCCCACCCCACCCCACCCATGCACACCTTTCACGTTGTTACCCCTAGCCGCTTACTCACTTGTCTTCAGTTCTCTCCTTGCAGGTGGAGGGGAGGGGCGTGGGGGTCAACACCGCCGCTCCCTCGCTCTCCTCCCCTGTGGCCGTGCAGGTGCCAGTGGTGGGAGGGGAGGGGGGCTGCACTCCACTCGGCGTGGGTGGGGAGGAAGAGTATTGGGCAGGGTTGTCTGAAACAAGGTGGGTCTCTTTTCCCCTCCCTGCTACAAAATTCTAATTTCCCTCGCTTCAATGTTGCATTCTTGATATTGCCCACTCTAGTGTTCTTCTGTTTACTTGAGTGCCAACTTACCTATTCCTCCTGCCCCTCCTCTCCTGTTCCTTGCGCCCACTGCCAGGTCACTTGGTGGGAGGGGAGGGGGTCAGCACTCCACTCCACTCGGCTGGGATGGGAAGGGAGAGTATCAGGATGGGTAGTCTTTACAAGGTGAGCCTCTTTTCCCCTTTCTGCCATAAGTGCATTTGTGTGTGCTCTTTCCTTCACTCACGCTGCTGCTTTCCTTCTCCTAATGCTCACCTTTTTTTCTTGCTCCTGTCCCTTTTTCACGCTTCTGCATGTTTTTCTCCCTATGCTCACTGCTCTCCCTTGCTCCCTGCCTCCCTCCCTTCCCAGCAGCCTGAGGCATCATGGCGCTCTGCATGGCTCAGGTAGGTAGAGTTAAGGAGAGGTAAGGAGGCATGGGAGTGAAGTGTGGGGTGGGTGGGTGGGTGGGTGGGTGGGAAGCATGGGAGTGAGTGGGGAGTTCACTGCCTTAGGGGCAGCACCCTCTGGGGTTGTGCCTTGTAAGGTGGGGTGTGGTGGGTGGAATCTGCGCGGCTCGGCACTCGGTGCTCAGGTTCCCAATCTGGCGTTCAAGGCCTAATGGACACCGACAGAGCCAACCAGCCGGCGGCTCTGGTTCGCGTCAGCTCAAGCTACGTCAGGGGTGGGATTTGAGTCTTGGGCTGGAAGCAATTTTCCACTACCACTCCTCGCCCCCCAAGGCACAGCGTCTGGGAGTGCTGTTTCCTTGAAGCAGTGGGCTGTCTGCTACTCTTACTGCTGGCAGGTAAGGTGGGGAGTGTGCGGGTGGCGGGGAGAGGAAGGAAGGGGCCTGAATCCCCTTGGGTGGGTGAGTTGGAAGGAAGGGGCCTGAATCCCCTTGGGTGGGTGAGTTGGAAGGAAGGGGCCTGAATCCTCTTGGGTGGGTGAGTTGGAAGGAAGGGGCCTGAATCCTTTTGGGTGGGTGAGATGGAAGGAAGGGGCCTGAATCCCCTTGGGTGGGTGAGATGGAAGGAAGGGGCCTGAATCCCCTTGGGTGGGTGCTGCAGCTGGCAGGTGAATGGTGGGGAGGGGACAGGTAAAGTGGCGGGTGTGGGTGGGGGTGGGGGTAGGTGGGTAGGTGTGAGGATAGGTGGCTGAGGTTTGGGCAGTGGGTGTGAGAGGGTGTGTGGATTGAATGGGTGATTCTGAGTAGGTGGGTTGGTGGGAAGGCGTAGGTGTGTGGGTTGGATGGGTGCTTCTGGGTAGGTGGGTGGGTGGGGAGGTGTAGGCGTGTGGGTTGAATGGGTGGTTCTGGGGAGGTGGTTTGCAGGTTGGTGGATGGATGGTGGAGGGTATGGGTGGAGGGTATGGGTGGGTGGCTGCATGGTTGATGGGAAATAGTGAGAGGGTTCGTGGTGTGTGAGTGGCTGGGTATGTGTATGGGAGTGTGTGGCTGGTTGTGTGATGGGTGGTTGGAAGGTGGGTGGTCGGTGGGTGGTCGGTGGTTGGGTTTGGATGGATGGGACCATGGGCGGGTGAGTAGGTGCCTGAGTGGGTAGGCAGGTGGGTGAGTGGGCAGGTGGGTAGGTGGTGGGTTGTGTATTGGTTGTGTAAGGTACGAGGGTAAGTTAAGTGACAGGTGAAGGAGGGAGGTCCGAATCCCCCAAGTGTGATTTGGGTAAGGAATGACTTGAAGGGCTGAAATCCTAAGGCGGTTGAGTGGAAGAGAAGGGGGCTGAAACCCCCTGGGTGGGTGAGTGAAAACAAGGTGGCCTGAAACCGCTTGGGCATGTGGGTGAGTGGAAGAGGGGGGAGCTGGTGTAACTTTCTTTGGTAGGTTAGTGGAAGGGGGGTGGCTTTGGTAGGTTAGTGTGTGCTGTTTTTCTAAGGAAGTGGGCTGTCTGCTGCTCCTACTGCTGGCGGGGTGAATGTGGGGAGGGATGAAGGAAGGTGGGGGGGGTTGGGGGGGTGGGGACTGGGGGGCTTTGATTGGGGGATGATGGGTTGTTGGGGATGGGTGGCTATGACAGGGGGGATGTGTTGGTGGGATGGGTGGCTTTGATATGGGTGTTGGGTTGTTGGGTATGGGTAGCTTGACAGGGGGTGGTGGGTAGTTGGGGATGGGTGGCTTTGACTGGGCGTGGTCGATAGTTAGGGCTGAAATCTCTTGTGTGGTTGAAGGGAAGGGAATGAGGCTGAATTTACTAGTGTGGGTGAGTGAAAGAGAAAGGGTGGTGGTTGGGTCTGTGGGTTGAATGGGTTGTCCTGGGTGGGTGGGTGTATGGCATGGCATGCTGTGGTGCATTCTCATGGTCTCTAGGCCAATGCATTCCGATTCATGGCATATTATGGCATGCTGTGTGTTGTGCCATGCTGTGTGGCATGGCATGCTGTGTGTTGTGCCATGCTGTGTGGCCTGGCATGCTTGTTGCCTTACAGTGTTGTTGGGACCTTGGTGTGGAAAGGCATGCTGTGGTTATGAACACCATGTCATGGAATGGCATGGCATATTCTGTGGTTGTGAAGGCCATGGCATGGCATGGCATGTGGTTGTGAAGACCATGGCATGGCATGTGGTGTGCTGTGCCATGGTGTGGGAAGCCTCAGGGAGGGTGACAACAGCTGCAAGGGAGTGCAGCAGGGATGGCAAGCATCACAGGAGGATGCAATCCTGCCATCACGTTTCATAACTCCATTGCTCACCCGTCCAGTAGAATAGCCAAAACCACGGTTAGAGGCCTCGGCTTAGACATAGTCCTTCTTGCTGTCTACTTCCCTTCGAGCATCCCAGCTAGATCCGCCTTCTTCAGTGCCTCCTTCGGTCCTTTTACTCGACCAAATCTCACCTTCAGAACACCTTCCGATGATAGGCGACCTGAACATGATAGAGAATCCGACATTAGACAACTTGAGAGGACATGGTAAAGCCTTAGAGAATGAGTGTTTTTTCCGCCGTTGTGCAGCTTTCCAGTTATCAGATGCCTTCAGGCTCCTGCACCCAGGCTGCAGGGAGTACACATTTTTAGCGAAAAGCCACAGAGTTAGCACCCGCATTGATAGAGCTGTTAGAATGTTGTAGTGTTTACATTTGTGTAGGCTGTAGTGGGGTAGCCCATAAGGGGTACAACCCAATTAGGGTTAGTACTTGTACCCAACTTTCTGCTCAATGCATTTCATTCTCGTTCTATAGTCTGACATGGTTTCAGAGCAGGTCCTTTCCTAGGACCAATTTTTTTTTAGGGCCCACCACAGAGCTGCCCCACTAGCTGCCCTGCCGCCCTGCCCTAACGGCGCGCCGCTCTGCTGGCCACTGTGCCGCCCTTAACAGCCCACGCGTCGCCCTTAGCAGCCCGTCGTGCCGTCCTTAGCAGCCCGCGAGCTGCCCCTGCAGCCAGCGCACCGCCCCTGCAGCCCGCTCGCTGCCCCTGCAACCCGCTCGCCGCCCGCTTGCGGGCCGCTCGCCGCCCCTGCAGCCCGCTCGCCGCCCGTTTGCGGCCCGCTTGCCGCCCTTGCGGCCCGCTCGCCGCCCGCTTGCGGCCCGCTCACCGCCCCTTGCAGCCCGCGAGCCGCCCTCTGGCAGCCTGCTCGCCACCCCTTGCAGCCCGCTCGCCACCCCTTGCAGCCTGCGCGCCGCCCCTTACAGCCCGCTCGCCGCCCCTTGCGGCCCGCTCGCCACCCCTTGCAGCCCGCGCGCCGCCCTTTGGCAGCACGTTCGCTGCCCCTTGCAGCCCGCTCGCCGCCCTCTGGCAGCCCGCTCGCCGCCCTCTGGCAGCCCGCTCGCCGCCCTCTGGCAGCCCGCTCGCCGCCCTTTTGCAGCCCGCCCGCCCCCCCCCCTTGCAGCCCGCGTGCCCGCCCGGCTACTGCTCGCCATGCTGCTTGCGCCGCCCGGCTACTGCCCACCCTGCTGCTGCCCGCCCTTGCTGTCCGCCGCCCTGTTGGCCGCCCTAGCCGTGCGCCGCCCTGCCCTGCCCTGCGAGCTTCCCTAGTGCTCGCGCGCCGCCATGTCTGCGTGCTGCTCTGTTGGTAGCGAGCCACCCTGCTCTGCCCGCTATGGCTTCTCTCTGTACTCACCTTCGATCATGAGGGCCGTCCGATCCAGTTCGATACATGGCTCGACGACTTACAGCTGTACCTATTGAGCGATTCTAGAGAGCGTTTTGTTGTTTGACCACACGTCTGGAGCCTCTCTCGCCCCTCCCGCCACAGCAGACTGTGCGACTCGCTCACAGTGGCTTACGCGTGACGCTTCTGCTCGCTTAGCCGTTCGCAATCAGCTGCCGTTAGCCGAACGCGCTCACTTTGGCCAGCACATGAAAGCACTGTACGATGCTGTAGTCACTCGTTACTCCTCCCCCGCCACTGCTGCTCTAGGCCGCCTTATACTGCCCTACCTTTTTCCCGAACTGTCCGCCGTTGCCACAGTCGAGGACCCCGTTACCCACCTCCACACTAACGACGCTCGCTACCGCGCTGCCCTCCCAGCAGAGTTCGTTGAGAGGAACCCGCCCCCGATGTACATCACTATCTACTTCATAGTCACCCGCCTCCCTGACTCTCTTTGCGCAGTCTAGGACCACTTTCTCGCGCTTGACCCCACAGACCTCACTGTCGACCTGCTCGAGAAGCACCTCCTTGCAGCTGAGACTAGCGTAGTCGCTGTACGTGCTGCTCGTGGCACTCCTCGCATACCCTTCTTTGAGGGGTGTTCCCCCTCCCCCCTTGCCCCCTCCTACGCTTCTGCTGCTGCTGTTGACATCCTTGGTGCTGAGGATGTCGGGGCTGCTTCTGCTCTTAGTGGGAAGCACCGTAGCAGCAAGGGCAAGGGTGGCAAGAGTGGTGGCGGTGGCAGCGGGGGTGGTGGTGGTGGCGGCAGTGGAGGTGGTGGAGGTAGAGGAGGTGGTGGTAGTGGTGGGAGTGGTGGCGGGAGTGGGGGCTTTGGTGGCGGTAGTGGTGGCGGCGGTGGGGGTGGCGGTAGTGGCGGCAGTGGGAGTGGTGGCAGTCGAGGTGGAGCTGTTCAGAGGGGAGGTTCTTGTGGTGGCCAGAGGCAGCAGCAACAGCGTCGGAGCGAGACCCCTTCGCCCCAGCAGCTTCGTGAGTGGCTTTCTCAACGTGGGGCGTATGGGGGTAGTGTTCGCTGCCCGTATGTCATTCGCACGGGTGACCGTGCTGGTCAGACATGTGGGAAGCCTCATTCTCAACACCGCTACTTCTCCCGCCTAGACGACGCTTGGCGCGCAGAGTTTGGTGACGAGGCTGAGCGCCCCCGCTGGGCAGAGCTGCTTAGGTCTGGAGTTGATATCTTTGCTCTTGACTATGATGCTATCTTTGCTGCCATGTATGCCTTGTCTGTTAGTGCTGAGGGTGACTGTTACCGGTGTCTGCCACCCGACCCAGGTATAGAGGTTGCTGCTCTAGGTGCTAGTGAGTCTGCTCTACCTGGTACTGTTCCTGCTGCAGCGTTGCACACCTTTACGCTTGAGTCAGGTGCTTCCCGCTGTTTCTTTCGCGACAGTACCACCCTCACTCTTCTCTTTGCACCTCTACCAGTCAGACTGGCGGACCCCTCAGGGGGCCCAGTTCTTGCCCGTTCCTCCACTGTGCTCCCGTGTCCGGCGGTTTTGTCCGGCTCACTCTCAGGTCTTCACCTCCCCTTGTTCTCTACGAACTTGGTCACTGCCACCACTCCTGGGGGTCAGCGTGTGTCGATCTGCACGTGTACACGGACAGGCCGTCATCTGACCACGTTCACCCGTCGGACTGGGTCGAGTCTGTACACACTGACTACCAAGCTTCCTCCGGTAGCTGCGTCTGCCCAGGTGTCCGCGTCAGGTCCGGTAGCACCCCCCTGCTCGTGTCGCCTCCTGTCGCACCAGACTCTCCTGTGGCACCACCACCTTGGTCACCCCTCCCTGCCACGCCTTCGTGGCATGCACTCCCGCCTCCTTGTTTCTGGTCTTCCCAGGTCTCTGCCTCCCCTCCCGCCCTCGCCTGCCCCGCCCTGCCTTCCTTTCGTCGAGGGGCGGCAGCGCGCCGCTCCTCACTCCTCCTCGTTTCCCCCGACGACTGCTCCCCTGCAGACTCTCCACATGGACGTGTAGGGCCCAACCCGCGTCATTGGACAGGGCCGCGAGCGCTACTTTCTGCTGGTTGTTGACGAATACACACGTTACACCACAGTCTTCCCCTTGCGCAGCAAGAGTGAGGTCTTTGATCCCTTGGATCCGCGCAGTCCGTCTCCAGATCCGCGAGCGGTTCCGCCAGGACCTTCCTGTCCTGCGTCTGCGCTCTGACAGAGGTGGTGCGTTCTCCTCCGACCTTTTGCGGGACTTTTGTCGTGGGGAGGGCATCCTCCAGTCGTTCACGCTTCCGTGTCTCCTTGCCACAGACCTTGCTTACACTGCGTTGGATGGGGGAGGTTGGCGATCCGTCGGTGTTCCGGGTCTGGGGCCCTCGTGCCTTTGTTCGTGATACGTCCGCGGACAAGCTCTCCTCCCGCGCTATTACTTGCATCTTCCTTGGCTTTCCCCCTGACGTGCCTAGCTGGCAGTTTTACCACCCCAAGTCGCGCCATGTCCTCCCCTCTCAGAACGTCACGTTTGACGAGTCGATTCCCTTTTACGGTCTCTTCCCCTACCGCACTGCCCCTCTCCCACCCCCGCCGCTCTTCCTTGCTCCAGGTCCCCCTCTGGTGGACCCCCTCCCCCCTCAGGGTCCTACTCCCTCAGGTGTGTCTCAAGTAGACCCACTCCCCGGGACTGTGCCTGTCGAGGTCGCTGTAGACTCAGGTGCTGCTAGAGGTGCTGCGTCTGGGGGTGCTGCGTCTGGGGGTGCTGAGCCTGCGAGTGCGGAGCCTGGGGGTGCTGAGCCTGCAGGTGCGGAGCCCAAGGGTGCTGAATCTAAGGGCGCGGAGTTTAGGGGTGCTGAGCCTAGGGGTGTGGAGCCTAGGGGTACTGAGCCTGAGGGTGCGGAGCCTGGAGGTGCTGAGTCTGAGGGTGTGGAGACTGGGGGTGCTGAGCGTAGGGGTACTGCGTCTGCTGGAGGTCATGCGGATGCCTCGCCACGACTGTCTCCCCGGCGGGAGCCTCTCTCCCCGCAGCAGTTGCGCGAGTGGTTTGCTTAGCGCCCACGCCTTAGGAGTGGAGCTGCCGGAGCTGGAGGCTCTGCCGCTGGAGGCACTGGAGGTGGAGGTGCTGGAACTACTAGTCTTGGAGGTGCTGTAGTTCCTACTGGAGCTGGAGGTACCGGAGGTGCTGGAGCTGCTGGTCCAGGAGGTGCTCGTACTAGAGGTACTGGAGCTGCTGGGGCCTGTGGTGTTGGAGGCGCTGGAGCTGGAGGAGCCGGAGCTGGAGACCCTGGTGCTAGAGGCGCTGGAGCTGGAGGCACTGGTGCTGGAGGCGCTGGAGCTGGAGGCACTGGCGCTGGCGGCGCTGGAGGTGGAGGAGCTGGAGCTGGAGACCCTGGCGCTGGAGGCGCTGGAGCTGGAGGAACTGGCGCTGGAGGCGCTGGAGCTCGAGGCGCTGGAGCTGTCGACCCTGGAGCTAGAGACCCTGGAGCTGGAGGTGCTGGCGCTGGGGGTGCTGCGTCTGGCGGTACTGGTGCTGGAGGCACTGTGCGGCGGCGACCGTTTTTCGTTCCGCCGCCACCGTCGTCTCTCCCGCCACCTGACTCGGTCCTTCGCCAGGTTCTTAGTCTCCCGTCTTCTACTGGCCTTCCTCCTAACTTATTGAGTCCGCCGCCTCGTTAGTCGCAGCCACAGTTATAGCCAGACTCCCCACTGCCTGCTCCTTTTCCTTACGCAGAGGAAACAGACCCTTTTACAGAGCGTCTTAATCCTGATTCTCGTCCTGCCTCGTCTGTTCGCGTTGTTCGCACTGGTCGTTGTGTTCCTCGTCCGCGCCCTCCTCCTGTCCCCGACACTCATATTATGGCACTTCGTCCTTCCTCTGTTCCACTGCGAGTTCCCCTGCCGCCTCCTCCTGAGTCCTCTCCTTCTGCCGTTCCTGACCCTGAGTCTGACCTAGCTCGTGCTGCGAGTCGTACTGTCCGTCGTCTTCTAGCAACTGTTGTCACTGACCCTTCTTTTGAGTCCACTGCTGCGTCTGCCCTAGTTGCTGAGCTTGTTGAATTTGCTGCCGCCTGTCGTCTCGACTACGCCACTACTCTTGTTGCTGAGTCTGAGTCTGACTGTCCTCCGTCCGTCAAGGGTGAGTGTGCTCTTGGCACGGACATCCTTGAGGACAGGCAGGAGGAGTTTGAGTGTCTTGTAGTTGCTGTACCTCATCTCGTGGCCATGCTGCTTGCACCTGAGGGAGACCCGAATGCACCAGACATCCGGACCCCGCGCTCTTACGCAGAGGCGATTACGGGTCCCTACCCCTTTTAGTGGCAGACAGTCATGGACACAGAGATGGCTTCCTGGAAGTCCACAGGCACCCACGTCGACGCAGTTCCCCCGTCTCGGGCGAACATAGTCGATGGCATGTGGATTTTCAGGGTGAAGCGGCCGCCAGGTTCTCCGCCTGTCTTCAAGGCTCGTTACGTTGCACGAGGCTTCAGTCAGCGACAAGGAGTTGAATTCCTCTAGACCTTCTCCCCTACCCCAAAGATGACCACTCTTTGGGTGTTGCAGCACGTCGCAGCTCAGCGTGACTACGAGCTGCACTCTCTTGACTTCAGCACAGCTTTCTTACAAGGTATCCTGCACGAGGAGATCTGGCTGCGCCGCCCACCTGGCTTCACTGGGTCGTTTCCTACAGGTACCCAGTAGAGCCTCAAGCGGCCAGTCTACGGTCTCCGTCAGGCACCTCGCGAGTGGCACGACACACTGAGGACAACACTTGCGGCTCTTGGGTTTGCTCCTTCGACTGCTGACCCGTCGCTGTTTCTACGTACCGACACTTCGCTGCCTCCGTTCTACATCCTCGTACACGTCGACGACTCGGTCTTTGCCACTGTTGACACTGAGGCACTGGCCCTTGTGAAGTCGGGGCTGCAGAAGAGACACACCTGCATTGACTTTGGTGAGCTGCGCAGCTATCTTGGCTTGCAGATCACCCGGGACAGAGCACGACACACCATCACCCAGACTCAGTCACACATGGTGCACCAGGTCCTTTAGTGCTTCGGCTTCTGATACTCCTCGCCACAGTCCACTCCTCTGCCTACCGGTCACTCGCTCTCAGCTCCACCTTCGGACAAGTACGTAGAGCAGAGTGGCCCTTATCCAGAGCTTGTGGGCGGCCTCATGTACCTGATGACTTGCACTCGACCTGACCTTGCCTACCCTCTTAGCATCCTTGCACGCTACGTTGCGCCCGGGAGACACCGACCAGAGCACTGGGAGGCCACTAAGAGGGTTTTGCGCTACTTGTGCACTACATTAGGCATGGGGCTCGTGCTTAGAGGACGGGGTCCAGTTGTCCTCACTGGTCACGCAGACGCTTCTTGGGTTGACGACTTGACTACGCAGCGGTCATCACAGGGTTACACTTTGAGCCTTGGCTCTGACTCTGTTTCTTGGCGGTCTACCCGCTCGTCTTCTGTTCTCAGTTCCAGTTGTGAGGCCGAGATCTATGCAGGGGCCATGGCTGCACTGGAGTTACGCTGGCTCACCTACCTGCTGACCAACTTGGGAGAGCGGCCTCGTTCTTCTCCAGTGCAGTACGTAGACAACAAGGCCACCATGATTGCCTTGTGTCAGGAGCACAGACTGGAGCACAGAACGAAGCACATCGCTCTGCGTTACTTCCTTGCTCAAGATTTGTAGCACCGTGGTCAGCTTTGTCTTGCTTATGTGGCCAATCGGGCCAACACTGCTGATATATTCACCAAGGGACTTCTGTCTGGTGATCATCAGCGTTTCTGTACTGTTTTAGGCCTTGTGCCTACTTTGCCTCACTGCGTGACTTTGCTTGTACTGTGATCTAGATATTATACCTGCATGCTTACACTTGTTAGGGTATTATCACTATACTGTTTGTTCTCTTTTATATAACCCTGCATGTGAACTGGCCTTGTGGCCATTTGATTGTGCTCGGAATGTGTGGTGACTTCGTGATCCACCCCGAGCTTGCTTTGCTTTTCTTGACTGGTCTTGTGACCGCTTGTTCTCCCCCACTTTGCCTATGGGGGTGTGTCAGAATGTTATAGTGCTAACATTTGTGTAGGCTGTAGTGGGGTAGCCCATAAGGGGTACAACCCAATTAGAGTTAGTACTTGTACCCAAATTTCTGCTCAATGCATTTCATTCTCGTTCTATAGTCTGACAAGAGCCTTAGTTTCACAGTCCCTGATTCCATTCCTTTCCTACTCTGCACACATCATGCCTGACGATCCAATCTCAAACCACGGTTACGCGATCTCTGCCGCCTTCAGACTTGACGAGGAGCATTGTCGGGGCCCAGGCTTATAGCGCTTGCATGCTTTGATGATACACTGGCCAGGCGTTCGGAAGATTATAGAGGTGACGGTGCGGCGCACTCCGGTGAACGGCGCTTGCAGCTTCAAGCTCTTGAAGAGAATAGGAGCTGGGCTCAGGACACATGCAAAGGAGGAGAGCAAACGGGTTAAGAAAACGCTTCTGCATCTGATATCCACGGTGGCGTTGCTGAAGCAGGAAATGATGCGGAATCCAGTTTGCTCAGTCACGAGAGCATTACTGGAGGCGAAGGAGACGAAGTTGAAAGAGTATAACTCTACACGGACCGAGTGGCTGTATCTTCAGGCTGGCCTTACGAAGCATCTGTCGGCGAAGGTCCGCGCGAGGAAGGCACGCAGCCAGATCAAAGAGCTCAAGGTCGGGTCGCTGGCTCGAAGCAGATCCTGGACGCGGCCTCTGTCTTCTTTAAAAACATCTTCGGCAAAGACCACCGCACCGACTTCTCAAGCTGGGATCTCACCTCGTTACAGCGGCTGGACGGTGTAGTAGCGGAGATCTTGTCTGCGGATTGGTTCGAGGAGGAAGTCAAAAAGGCGTTTGCGGCGATGGCTAAAAATAAGTCGCCAGGCGGAGACGGGCTGCCTAAGGAGCTGTTCGAGGCTCACTGGGATTTACTGGGGGACAACTTTATGACCATGGTGAGAAGCTTCGAGGCGTCCGCCACCCTGCCATCAGAAAACAAGGAAGCAGTTACCATCTTGCTGCATAAGAAAGGCGAGAAAGATGAGATCAACAACTACCGGCCGATCACTTTGCTTAACTTCACTTACAAGGTCCTGGCGAGGGTGGTGGCGGATAGAATGAAGTCGGTATTTCACATGATTATCTCCCCGCGGCAGTATGAGTTCATCCCGGAGCAGCGCCTCTCGGATGCGGTGGCGTTGGTGGCGGATGTCATAGATGCCGCGAAGAACAGTAACGAGGAGTGGTATCTTCTCTTGGTGGATTCCCATAAAGCCTTCAACTCGTTGTCGAGGAACTTTCTGTTTGAGATGCTGCTTAAGATGCGTTTTCCGGAGCGGTTTGTCGGTTGGATAAAAGGCCTGTATGATAACACGTCGACAAAACTGCTGATTAATGGCTGGTTTGGTAAAGGAGTAGAGGTGGCGTCGGGTGTGCGGCAAGGCTGCCCGCTGGCGCCTTACCTCTTCCTCTGTGCAGTTGAGCCGTTGGCGCGGGAGGTGGAAAGGTAGGAACTCGGCCTCACCAAGCATGGTAGGTTTGCGCTTTAACTACCTCAGTTACGCCGATGACACAACTCTGGCCCTGCAAGGAGAGGAGAAGATAGTTAAGGCAGAAGAGGTACTGGATCGGTTTGAGAAAGCATCCGGCTTGGCAACTAACAAAGCAAAGTCGGTCTTACTGCCTCTTGGTGCGAATCTGGGCGCGAAGGGGGATGGTTCAAGCTGCTTCAAATGGGCCGGAGCGGACGAAGCAGAGCGCTTGCTGGGGGTCTAGGTTACACCGTGCGGGAGCGGTTTGCCAACCTGGGAGAAGGCATGGGAACACATCGTGGGGAAGTTAACGAAGTGGCAGTTGAATTACTTCACGATAATTGCAAGGGCTACGATGGTTAATTGCTACATCACTCCACTGTTGGCTTTTCAAGCACATATTTACCCTCCTCCAGCGGAAATTTGGGAAGAGCTTACCAGGCTTCTGCAAAGTTTCACGTTGGGCAACCGCATTGCGACGGCAAAAGGCTTCATTCTTTGGAGCAGAACGCTGCTATACACACCAAGGGAGGCGGGCAAAATCGGCGTGAAGGGCCTGGAGATTGTGATAACTTGCCTCGCCGCCAGGAGAGTGGGGCTTTATCTCACGGAATGGAAACCCATGAAGAAAGAAAATGAGGCAGGCGGCGGATCTGCCCCTGGGCGATGACACCTTCTCTTCGCACGCGAGTCTGCTAAAACACTGGAAGGGGAGGAGTACGAGGTGGAAACAAACGTGCAAAAATTCCATCAACGCCCCGTTCTGCGTCAGGCCAGCGGCGGATGGCAGAGAGGCGATACTGAAGGAGCGGCTGGTTTTTAATAAAGAATCTCTACTTCATACGCCGGTCGGCGGGCAAAAGGATAGTAAGAATCTCAGGGATGTGTGTGTTGGGGAGCTGCTGGAGGAAAATGGTAGCGGCGAATTAGTGTTGAAGCAGCAGAGGGAGCTGTCACGGCAGCTAGGCGGAAGCGGTCCGGCGAGATTGGCGGTGAAAACTCTGACTACTATGCCAGCGCCTTGGCTGCAGCTGCTGGGGTTCCCTTCCGTCCCTCCCTGCTCGGCTGGCTCCACCCCCCCGCTGAACATTCTGAAGGGAGGGGAGGTGATCCCCCTTAGGAGGATGAGGGAGTGCAGGAAGGGGGCATACCAGGAGTCGCACAAAAGGGAGAAGTGGGCAAGAAGGTGGGGGAGACAAATCATCTGGAAGCTTGTGGTGGCAACACGGGACTCGCTGGCAGTTCCCAACCGTCCATGGGACGTCCTCATCCAAATCCATGGCTTCAATTTGCAAGTGGGGGAGCGTCTTGTATTTCTCAGCGGGAAACCAACCTGTCCTTACTACGAGGAAGAGGAGACTCTGGACCACTGCCTTCTTCTCTGCCCTCGGATCCAGACGATCACCTCCGCCCTCATGCGTGCTCTGCGCATGCTAAATCCCAACCGTCCCACAGCCACACTCGGTGGCCTACTGTTCCGGAAAACGGGGTCCAGCTCAGCATTCCAGGAGCCAACTCGTACATCCATCGCATTGAGAAAGCTTGCTTTCTTATTCTTATCAATTGGCATCGTTCTCATTACAAATGGTTGTTTACAACATTCGCATCACAATTGAGCACAAGCTAGTGCATGCTCATATCACTAGCTACGATATACCCTATCCAAGTGGCATGCGCGAAACGGTTTACGCTGGGGTGGGTGGTGGGAATGTTGAATGGGCCGTTTGAAAATAGAGAAACGTGGGTGGAGGGAAATGAGTTCCAACCCACGGTTTTTGTAGTTGGAGAAGGGCATTTAGCGCGCTTCGACGATGCCAATTGTGCAATACAAGCAGCTTCGCTTTCACAATACACAATTTTAAAAAACACTATGTGTGTTTAAATTTTATAATATTTCATCAGCTGTGGGTTGAAAGGTGCGAAGCAGTTTTCCGTGGCCAGAAGTTTCGGACGAATTGAGTTCTCCACAAGATTGAATTCACGTTCATGCAGCATGTTCGAATCTACACCCGCAAGTTTGGCACGGTTCAACACAAACGACTATCGAGAGAACTATGCAGGAATGATTGGATTAGCAAGGGTTGGGGTACAAGTACTAACCCTAGAAGTGCTGCACCCCATAAGGAGTGCCCCACTATAGCCTACAAGTAAGATTTACTTTGACACAACCCCATAGGCTTAGTGGGGGATAACAAGACGGTCACAAGACCAGTCAAGGAAGACAACAGAGCAAAAGCAAAGCAAAACAAAGCTCAAGTTGGATCTCAAGGACACCACACAATCTGAGCACAAGCAAGCGGCCACAAGGCCGGTTCACATGCAGAGTTATAATAGCAAGGCAGTACACTGATCACAACCTAGCAAGAGTAAACAAGCAGGTATAAAGATATTGTCAAAATAGTGGCATAAGTAGTTAGGTTTAAGTGGGCCTAGGCTTAGTAGCCTAGGCCAAAGGGGGGTCGAGCTAGTTTGTGCCAAGGAGGGAGAGTCGAGAGATGAGAGGAGAATGGATGTTCACTATAGCACTAGGGTACATATAGCAAACAAAGAGGTGCACCACCTATAAAGTTAATATCTACACTACAGCTAGAACTACATGCAGGTATAAGAATATAATTCTGACATCCCCCCGTAACTGCATGCAGGAATAGCTAAGTGCAGATCACAACCTGCATGGGTACACCACAGATAGAGAAAACAGCAACAGCAGGCAAGGTAACAGAGCAGGTACAGCAGCAAAGGGGCAGGCACTCCTGCCACCCCTTTACTCTCCTCCCCCCCCCCCCCCCACCTCAGAGGGACGGGGGCTGGTTGGTCTCACACCCGCCACCCCAATGCCACTCCCCTGGCTCCCCCACACCCTCACACCCTCCCCCCCAGCGGCAGCTGCAGCAGTGGGAACGAAAGGAGGAGGAGGGGAAGGGAAACACACCACCCATCACCCCCACACCCGCCACCCCCAGACCCTCCCCCCCACGGCTGCAGGGAGACGAAGGAGGGAGGAGGGGGGGGGGGGGGGATAAAGCCGTAGAGCGGCTACAGAGGGTCGGCGCGCTTTAGGGCAGGGGCGGCTGCAGTGAGTGCAGGCGCGCCAGTCCCTGCTCGTGACACAAGGGCAAGCATTGCCTCGTTACCAACGTACAGAACTGGAGGAGAACGAGGCCGCTCCCCCAAGTCGGTCAGCAGGTAGGTCAGCCAGCGTAGCTCCTGTGCAGCCATGGCCCCAGCGTAGATCTCGGCCTCACAGCTGGAACCAAGCACAGAAGAAGAATGAGTGGACCTCCACGAGACAGAACCAGAGCCAAGACTGAATGTGTAACCCTGTGACGAACGCTGAGTCGCCTGGTTGTCAGCCCAAGAAGCGTCGGAGTGTCCGGTGAGTACCACTGAACCCTGTCCTCCAAGCACCAGCCCCATACCCGATGTACTGCACAAGTAACGCAGTACCCTCTTCGCAGCATCCCAGTGCACCTTTCTGTGTCTACCGGGAGCCACGCAGCGAGCCACGAGGCTAAGAGGGTATGCGAGTTCAGGTCATGTGCATGTCATCAGGTACATGAGGCAACCCACAAGCTCTGGGTATGGACCACTCGGCTCTACGGACTCGTCCGAAGGTGGAGCTGAGAGCGAGTGGCCGGTAGACAGAGGAGTGGGCTGTGGCGAGGAGAACTGGAAGGCGAAGTGCTCAAGGACCTGGTGCACCATGTGTGACTGAGTCAGGGTGATGGTGCGCCGTGCTCTGTCCCGGGTGATCTGCAAGCCAAGATAGCTACGCAACTCACCCAGGTCAGTGCAGGTGTGTCTCTCCTGCAGCTCTGCCTTCATTAGGGCCAGCGCCTCAGTGTCAGCAGTAGCAAAAACCAAGTCGTCAACGTACACTAGAACGTAGAACGGCGGCAGGGTAGTGTCGGTGCGTAGAAACAGCGACAGGTCGGCCGAGGAAGGAGCAAACCCAAGAGCCGCAAGTGTAGTCCTCAGTGTGTCGTGCCACTCTCGGGGTGCCTGGCGGAGACCATAGACTGGCCGCCGGAGGCTCCACCGGGTACCCGCAGGAAACGGTCCAGTGAAGCCGGGTGGGCGGCGCAGCCAGATCTCCTTGTGAAGGCTGCCCTGCGGGAAAGTTGTGCTGAAATCAAGAGAGTGAAGCTCATAGTCACGCTGTGTTGCAACGTGCAGCAGCACCCGAAGAGTAGTCATCTTCGGGGTGGGGGAGAAGGTCTGGAAGAAGTCGACCCCCTGTCGCTGACTGAAGCCTCGAGCAATGTAACGCGCCTTGAAGGCAGGCGGAGAATCCGGCGGCCGCTTCACTCTGAAAATCCACATGCCATCGACTATGTTCGCCCCAGGAGGAGGAACCTCGTCGACGTAGGTGCCTGTGGACTTCCAGGAAGCCATCTCTGCGTCCATGGCTGTCTCCACCTGAGAGGAGTACTCACCCGTGATCGCCTCAGCGTAAGAGCGCGGGGTAGGGATGTCAAGTGCATCTGGGTCTCCCTCAGGGCAAAGCAGCATGGATGCGAAACGAGGTAAAGTGGCCGCAAGACACTCAATCTCAAACTGTCTGTCCTCAAGTACGTCACTGCCAAGGGCAAGCTCACCCCCTACGGACGGAGGACAGACAAACTCAGACTCAGTGACAAGACTCGCGACGTAGTCGAGACGACTCCTAGCTGCAAAGTCGACTAGCTCAGTGACCAGAGCAAACACTGCAGTGGACTCAAGGTCAGGGTCAGTGATGACAGTAGCGAGGAGACAAGTGACAGTAGGACTGGCAGCACGAACAAGGTTAGACTCAGGGTCAGAAACGTGCAGAAGAGAGGACGCTGGAGGCTCAGGCAGGACAACACGCTGTGGAACAGAGGAAGGACGAAGTGCCATACCGTGAGTGCCTGGGACAGCAGGAGGACGTGGACGGGCGACACGACAAGCACAAACAGGTGTGGAAGCACGAGTCTCAGGCTCACGACGCTCAGTCAGGGACTCAGACACCTCAGTGTGAGGACCAGGCGCAGGTATCGGGGACCTAGGCAGTAGCTGTTGCTGAGTCTGGGCTGTCGGTGGACACAGGACAGGTGGAGTGAGGCTAGTGGAAGACGGGAGACTAAGAACCTGGCGAAGGACCGAGTCAGGCGGCGGTAGGGACCACTGCGGCTGTGGGTAGAAAAACGGTCTGCGCAGGGCAGTACTAGCAGCTCCAGCTCCTCCAACACCAGCAGCACCAGCACCTCCAGCACCAGCAGCTCCAGCAGCACCCCCAGCACCTCCAGCACCAGCAGCACCACTAGCTCCAGCAGCACGAGGACCTCTTGCACCAGTAGTACCTCCAGCACCTCCAGTGCAAGCAGCTCCAGTATCACCTCCAGCACCTCCAGCACCAGCAGTACCACCTGCTCCGACAGCTCCAGCACCAGCAGCACCTCCAGTACCTCCACTGCCAGCAGCTCCAGTAGCACCTCCAGCTCGAACAGCACCACCAGCTCCAGCAGCTCCAGCACCTCCACTACGAGCACCTCCAGGACCAGCAGCTCTAGCACCTCCAGTACCTCCAGCTCCAGCGCCTCTAGCACCAGCAGTACCTCCAGCACCTCCAGCACTAGCTGTATTTCCAGGACTAGTAGGTCCAGCACCTGCAGCACCAGTAGCACCTCTAGGACTAGTAGCTCCGGCACCTCCAGCACTAGCAGCACCTCTAGGACTAGTAGGTCCAGCACCTGCAGCACCAGTAGCACCTCTAGGACTAGAAGCTCCGGCACCTCCAGCACCAGCAGCACCTCCAGTACCTCCAGCACCAGCAGTACCTCTAGGACAAGCAGCTCCAGCACCACCAGGATCGTACCCTCCACCACCAGGATTGCCTCGCCGAACGATCCACGCACAAATCGCCTGCGGCGAGAGCATCTCAAGTAGGTCAGGCTGCGGTGGCTGTCCAGCTCCAGGACCTCCAGCAGGGTCACCCACAGCTCCACCGCCACTAGGACTCGCAGGACCCCCAGAGTCAGCACCCCTAGTCACAGCACTCCAAGAACCAGCACCCCCAGTCGTAGCACCCCCAGTCGCAGCACCCCCATAACAATCACCCTCTGGCTCAGCACCCCCAGACTCAGCACCAGTAGTCTCAGCTCCAGATTCCACAGCAGCAGGCTGCGGAGGCGGCGAAGACGGCCGAGTCAGAAAACTAGGGGGGGTCTCCAAGCATGGAGAGCGGCGAGTGGCCGCCGTGTCGTCAACGGCATGGTCACCCCCCTCAGCTGGGCCAGAGGCGTCAGAAGAGACCTCCAAAGGCTCAACCAAGGGGGGTAGATCTACCTGAGACACACCTGAGGGAGCAGGACCCTGTGGGGGGAGGGGGTCTACCGGGGGGGGGACTGGTACCAAGAAAAGAGGCATTAGGGGGACCGTGTGGGACGCGTGCGGGTGGAGCCTGTAGTAACAGACAGACTCGTCAAAGGTGACGTCCTAGGAGAAGACCGAGGACGGTGGTGCCAGAGGAGAGTCTGGTCTGAGAGTACCCGACACGAGCAAGACACTGCAAGCTGACCAGACGCAGACACCTGACTCGACGCAGCCACCTGACCTGCCGCAGCCACCTGTGCAGACGCAGTGGTCAGTGTGTACAGACTAGACCCAGACCGTCGAGTGAACGCAGCCAGGTGACGGCCAGTCCGGGAGCACGTACAGATCGCCACACGCTGCCCTCCAGGAATAAAGTTATCAACCCAGACATCCTGAATGGCAGCGTTGCTCACCAAGTTCGTCGAGAACATGGGGAGGTGGAGACCTAACAAAGAACCGGAGGGGACTGCTGGACACGGGAGGACAGTGGAGGCTCGCGCGACTACTGGGCCCCCAGTGGGGTCAGCCAGTGAGACCGGTACCGGTGGCAGGAGACGCACGAGCACCTAAAGCTGCAGCACACTCACTAGCACCTAGTGCGGCAGCAGACTCACTAGCACCTAGTGCAGCAGCCTCGACAGAACCAGTGACACATCGCTGAGGAAACAACTCACTAAGCACCTGCGGGGAGAAGGTCTCTTGCTGACGCTGTTGCCGCCTCTACGCAGTACATAGAAAACCAAAGCCTCCACCACCTGGACGGGCTCGCTGAAGAACCCACTCGCGAAGCTGCTGAGGGGTGGGGTCGTCCGGGAGAGGCAGTGACCGCCGCTGTCCACCCCTAGCTGCTGCAACTGCCGTGATAGTGGCCATGACAGGCAGTGACGGTCAGTAGTAGGTCCAGCACCTCCAGCACCAGCAACACCTCCAGCACTCCCAGTCGCACCTCCAGCACCCCCAGCACCAGCAGCACTCCCAGCACTCCCAGCAGCACCTCCACCAGCAGCAGCAGTAGCAAGGAGCAGTGGCAGCAAGGAGCAGCAGCAGCAAGGAGCGACAGCTGCAGCAAGTAGCAGCAGAAGCAGCACGTAGGAGAAGGTGCACAGCAGAAGATGCAAGAGGAGTTGCAGCAGCAGTGGCAGTAGAGAGCAGCAGCAATAAGTAGCAGCAGCAAGGAGCGACAATTGCAGCAAGTAGCAGCAGCTGCAGTAAGGAGCAGCACTTAGCAGGAGAAGCGGAGCATGCAGCAGTGGCAGCAGCAGCAGAGCATGTTGCGGCAGCAGCAAGGGCTGTAGCGGCAGCAGCAAGGGCTGTAGCTGCACCAACAGGGGCTGGAGCGGCAGCAGCAGGGGCTGTAGCGGCAGCAGCAAGGGCTGTAGCAGCAGCAGCAAGGGCTGTAGCTGCAGCAGCAGGGCTGTAGCTGCAGTAGAAGGGGCTGGGGCGGCAGCAGCAGGGGCTGTAGCGGCAGCAGCAAGGGCTGTAGCGGCAGCAGCAAGGGCTGTAGCAGCAGCATCAAGGGCTGTAGCTGCACCAGCAGGGCTGTAGCTGCAGTAGAAGGGGCTGGGGCGGCAGCAGCAGGGGTTGTAGCGGCAGCAGCAAGGGCTGTAGCGGCAGCAGCAAGGGCTGTAGCTGCACCAGTAGGGCTGTAGCTGCAGTAACAGGGGCTGGAGCGGCAGCAGCAGGGGCGCGATTCGAGTAGGAAAAACGGCCTGCCTTGGGGCGCGATTCAGGTAGGAAAAACGGCCAGCCTAGGGGCGCGATTTGGGCAGGAAAAACGGCCTGCCTAGGGGCACGATTCGGGTAGGAAAAACGGCCTGCCTAGGGGCGCGATCTGGGCAGGAAAAACGGCCTGCCTAGGGGCGCGATTCGGGTAGGAAAAACGGCCTGCCTAGGGGCGCGATTTGGGCAGGAAAAACGGCCAGCCTAGGGGCGCGATTCAAGCAGGAAAGACGGCCAGCCTAGGGGCGCGATTCGGGCAGGAAAAACGGCCAGCCTAGGGGCGCGATTTGGGCAGGAAAAACGGCCTGCCTAGGGGCGCGATTTGGGCAGGAAAAACGGCCAGCCTAGGGGCGCAATCCGGGGCAGAAAAACGGCCTGCCTAGGGCGCGATTCGGGCAGGAAAATGGGCAGAACGGAACTAACGGTGGGCCCTAAACGAGTGGTCCTACAGATGGACCTGCTTTGAAGCCATATCGAGAGAACTGTGCAGGAATGATTGGATTAGCAAGGGTTGGGGTACAAGTACTAACCCTAGAAGTGCTGTACCCCATAAGGAGTGCCCCACTATAGCCTACAAGTAAGATGTACTTTGACAACGACATCGGAGGTATTTTGCTGAGGAGCAGAACATGCTGGGGAAGATCAAGATGGCTGGCAAGAGCTGGAAGTGGACAAGTGCGTTCGCCGCACTGTGGTCCAAGAGGAGGGCAAGCACCTCCCGTCAATAGTTGTCTCATCTGGAACTGTAGCTCACACTCTGTTCTTCAAGCGCGGTTACGACCGTTATGATGGTATATGCTTGTTCACTTCGGTGTATATTTTACACTAAAAAAAAAAACACACACATACACACACACACACACACACACACACACACACGCACACACAGAGGAGGATGTTAAGATGAGGAACAAGGGTTGAAGCGGTGGAGGAGAGGAGAACTACAGGGCTGTTGTAAATGACACATGCTTGTGCGGCTCTTGATTGTGTATTTATGTATGGATTCATCATCCCATCATTAGACATCGGATAAAGCAGTTCCCTGGTCTCACCCGATTGTGGTGCTAAGGAATTGATGAATCAGGTGTTGCAAGACTGTGGGAACCAGGCTTCACCCGTTGCACTAGGCTACGAATGAGTTATGAAGGGCTTTGCTACAAAGTTGGTTTTCATATTTTGCGCACATTTAACCCACTGCAAATTTGGATTGTATCTTGTTTTATATTGTGTGTACTCTAACACTTAACCCAAAATTAAGGTTGCGTTTCTCTGTAGGACGGGACATATGTAAGAAACCACTATAAATACACTCCAGCCCAGCATTCTGCTTTACTCCATCCAATCCCCTTCCAAGTGCCACCCCTCCCCTCCTAGACACGAAAGTTTTGCGGGCAAGGGCAACCAGCCAACCCCTGTGTCTCTGCAGCACTCCCGCTTTCGGGCAGCCAATTCCTGCCGAATAGATTCTGTGGTTGGTGTAAGATGATCCACAGTTCCACTGCGCTGTACATCGCATGCTGTTGCACGGCAGTTTCGATCGAACAACCGTGGAGGAAGAAATGCACAATTCACTGCTGCAATGTACATATTTTTACATGCTACAGTTGTTTCATCCCAGTGTTCTCAAGGGTACGGGCACCCCAGGGTATGCTGTAGCAGTATATTCTTCCTTTCCCCTCCACTTCACATCTCATTTCCTTCCCACTTCACTTCCCACAATCTGTAATCCTTTCTCCATCAACATTCCTATTTATGTCCCCATAGCAATATTTCAGACTTGGCCGCTGAACAACGAGAAGCGTGTACACCTCATGGATGGCACGCACAGTGGTGCGTCATATTTGTAGTCCATGGTGTTTCGGTTAGTAGTGGTACTCACTTGAAGAAAGGCTATCGCAGAATTTTGTATAAGAACATATCTAGGTCGTCGCTCGTGATTTGTATTTCTAAGCCTGCTGCTCGTACAGCGTACTGGTCGATCACCGATGGCGACTCTTAGCGGCGTCGCCGGCGAGTCTTTCGCAGAGAACCGTTTCGCAGAGGCGCTCGGCCACGACCCGTTGCAGAATCGCACGGCTGGTAATGGCATCAGTGGTACAGAATGGCATAGCAGCAGCATCGCGCAGGCGCAGCAGCAGCTGCATCAGCATCAACAACAGCTTTTGCAGGAACATCAACAGCAACGGCAACAGCAGCAGCAGCAGCATGTGCGCATACCGGAAGCCATGCCTGGAACCGGCATGGGGAATGAGGAGGCGCTATTGATTGATTTGCGCGGCTTGAAGGAACGCTCTAATCGCAGTGCGACGTCAGTCGCCGACTTTCGTCGCCAGCACATGGTGCGATTCCTGCGCGACGCCACCGATCTGGCGCAGCAGCCCGCGCAGCCGCCGGAAGGGGGCGTTGCGCAGGGGGAGTGCAGCAGCGCGCAAGAGCGAGCGCAGGGCGCGCAAGAAAAGGCGCAAGGCGCGGAACAAGATCGAGGAAGAACGGGAGACCAGGGCGCGGGAGGGTGGGGCACTGGCTTTGCTAGCAATATACCCGGAGCGAGTGGTCATGCTGAGGCGGAAGCGGGGGGGAGGAGTCGGGAAGTAGCGGCTGGCGGAAGCGACAGTCGTGGGGCGACTAGCGGAGGGGGTCAGCGCGGAGCGGAGGCTTGGGCGGCGCAAGCAGGTAATGAGGGGAATGCCGGCCACAGGGGGGCGGATGCTGTGGGTAGAGGGGGAATCCCGGCGGCGGGAACCCCGGTTTCCCCCCGCGGAAGAAGCGCAGGCGGAGGAGGCGGAGGTGAAGCGAGACCAGGGGGAGCGAGCGCGAGCGGGGAACCAGGGAGGAGAGGCGGAAGCGGAAGCGGAAGCGGAGTGGATGCGCGCATGGAGGTGAGCGCATATGCGAACAGCATGTCCGTACTCCGCGAGGCGACAGGCGTGGGGGGCGGAATGGCATGGGGGGAAGGGCTGGGCGCGGGCGCATCCGGCAGGAGCGGCGGGTTGAGGGGAATAGGGGCGCGTGAGGAGGGGGCGCAGGGGAGGGACGGTTTGAACGCGCAGGAGAATAGTCAGGGCTTGGTGTCTCCTAGGGGCGGGAGGGAGCACCCGGATCACAGACAGGCGGTGGCAGGGTATTCAAACGAGCATGGCGGTATGATGCCACGTGTCTCGGGTTACTCCCAACCGCAGCAGCAGCAGCAGGTGCAGGCGCAGCAGCAGCAGCAGCAGCAGGTGATGGGAGTGAAGGGTGAGTCTCAGCGTCAACACGTTGGGCAATCCCTATCATTCGATGCTCAGGAGCGGCTTTACTATCAGCAGCAGCAACAACAGCAGCAATACCAGCAACAGCAACAGCAGTACCAGTCGCCGCAGCAGCAGCAGCAGCAGCAAGCACAGCCCAAGTCCGCTCACTTCCCCTCCTCCGCCACACCCACGTTCCCCCACCGCACCACTCTCGACCCGCACCCCCACCGCTCCTCCCAACCCTTCTCTCTCACCTTTCTCACGTCTCTTTTCCGCCGGGACCCCCTCCGCACGCGCTCCTCCCGCCGCTCCCGCCACGCGGCCAGCCACGGGGAGGGGGGACCCCCTTCGGAAGCAGAGCAGATTCCCGTTCCGCCCCTGGATAAAATCCTGAACGTCCCCCGAAGCGTCGCATCTGACACAGCCGCTCGTGCTGCGGGAATCGGCTCCTCCTCTACCCCGCAAACCCCTTCTTTCCCCGGAGACAACCCCCCGTTAGGGGCAACGTTTCCCTTCAACCGCGCTTACCACTCCTCCGCCCTCCCCTCACCCGCGCAGCCCTCCCCCTCTAGCGCTGATCCCCACTCGCTCTGGTTCTCCTCCCCTTATGAGAGCGTGGGGGCGCGGATTGCAGAGACTGAGGCAGCGGAGACGTTGGGGAGAGGGTTGGTGGGCGGAAGCGGAAGATTGTGGGGAGGGGGGATGCCTGGGGGAGGCGAGGGGAGGGAGAGTGCTAAGGCGGAGACGGTGGGGTGTGTGCGCCCTATGATGCCCCGGTGGGTTACCCCCCCACGGCGCCTCTGGGCAGGGCGAGGGGGAGGGGAAGTGGCAGGGACTGGCGGAGGTGGTGGGGTTGGTGGTGGTGGCGGAGGGAGAGGGGCGCAGGGGGAGCAGGAGCGGGGGAGGGTGAACCATGCAGGGAACGGGCAATTCCAGGAGGTGAGGGCTGGGGTTGGTGGGATAGGTGTGAGGCTGATCTGATGGAAAGAGTCTTTTCAGTCTGTCACTTGGGGGGGTTGCTACTCCAGCCAGAGGGAAGGCTATACATAGCAAATCCACCATAACTGGATTTGAGAGTTATGCTACTATAAAAACAAAGGCTTGCACTATTTCCTGATTGCATTTCCATTTGTCAACCCCCTGTTGTTGTTTCTGATGGCTTGCTGCCTGTTTGCCCGGGTGTGGTATTCTCACACACCATTTCTTTCTCCAACCCCTGTGTTCCCCCTGTTCTTGCATGTGTGTGTGTGTGTGTGTGAGTGTGTGTGTGTGTGTGTGTGTGTGTGTGTGCATGTGTGCGTGTGCGTACGTGCGCGTGTGTGTGCGTGCGTGCTCCTGTGTGTGGGTGCGTGCATGTGTGTGCGTGTGTATGTGCATGTGTGTGGGTGTGTGCATGTGTGTGCGTGTGTATGTGCATGTGTGTGGGTGCGTGCATGTGTGTGCGTGTGTATGTGCATGTGTGTGGGTGCGTGCATGTGTGTGCGTGTGTATGTGCATGTGTGTGGGTGCGTGCATGTGTGTGCGTGTGTATGTGCATGTGTGTGGGTGTGTGCATGTGTGTGCGTGTGTATGTGCATGTGTGTGGGTGTGTGCATGTGTGTGCGTGTGTATGTGCATGTGTGTGGGTGCGTGCATGTGTGTGCGTGTGTATGTGCATGTGTGTGGGTGCGTGCATGTGTGTGCGTGTGTATGTGCATGTGTGTGGGTGTGTGCATGCATGTACACATGCGTGCGTGTGTCTGTGTATGCATTGTTAACGTGTGCGGGGTGTCTGTTTTCATGTGCATGCATGTGCGCGGCAATGTGCACTGCACATTGGCATTGCTTCCAATGCCGCAGCCTCTGTCCCATCCCTCGTCGTACCAACACCACAGCACCCATCGCTGACTGTGCACCATACGCAATCATCCCCAAAGCCGTCAAACTCAGCTCTGGTGCTCCTTTGTCTGGTTATGCTCGATACCCCCCCTCCCTGCTCACTCTTGAGAACTCCACCAAAGGTTGCAAGAGAGGGATGGGGAACCTGGGAGAGGCTGGGGGAGGTGGAGATGGGGGAAACGTGTGTTCGTGTGTGCCTTTTTGTTTTCGTCACGGGATGTCTTTGATCTCATTTTTTGGTCATTCTCCCTTTTCCTCCAACCCACTGGGAACAAGTTATTGTCCCTTCCGGCACTCGCAACCTCCACCTTTCGCTCACAAGTCACAATCACGTGCTGCTGTGTTGCGCTGCTGTCAAGCAGCATGTGATTTATTCCACTCCATACTGCATCAGTATACTGTAGTCGTGTCTTGCCTCTGCTAGTGTTATGGGTAGATCTGGTCTCATACCAGCACTCATAGGGTTGTCTTACATGTTGGATGTTTTGAACATGCTAATGACGTAGTAGTAGTCGAAACGCGATACGGTAACTGGAAAGTACGTATAAGGTTGTGTTGGCGTGGCACCGGTACATACCTTCCCTTTCATACAGGCCCAGTGGGCAAGGCTGGTTGGTTCATACGTACCAATGCTGCTGTTTCAGGCTGTTGGCGCATGATAGCTTTTATTTGGAGGCAATTATTGCGTAAGTACAAAATTTCATGAACAAGCTAGGTAGATATCGAAGGCATCCAGTGAGTGTAGCAATTATCTGTATAGATGCTGTTAATCTAAAGCCTCGAAGTGTACCGTATCTTCTGCCCTCCTGTCATGTTCTCTAGCCTCAGCCACATGGGTCACTCACCCACCTATCTGCTGCCATATCATGATCTGTTCAGATCAATGATCCATGTCGCCCCCCTCACCCACCCCCCTTACCAAAAGCCGCCTCCAATTTCTTGTCACCACAAGCAGCAGCGCCATCCACTCGCCTCTCCCCCCCTCCTACCGTTCCCCCTAACAGCCACTCCGCGGGTTCATTCTACTTCATGCAGTAGTTCATGCAGTCTCGCCGCTGGCTGAGCAGCGCCTTCTTCATGCAGCACTTGGAGCACTTTTTGTTCTTCTTCGCCTGCGATTCGTCCAGCTCGTCGTCGTCCAGCTCGCACGACAGCCACTTGGCGTTCGCGGGCGGCGTTTTCGGGACCAACTTTGGCGTCACGACGTTGCGGTTCACCACCGGCATCTGCGGAATCCAGGTGCCTAGGCCGATGTAGTCCGTCGTTAGGTACTTCTTAACCTGCCGCGCCGACAACACCCGCTGCCACCACACGCGACCTTCGAGCACGCTGCCGATCCCGCGATTGTTATACTCGGCGTAAAACGTCGTCAGTCTTCTAGCCGGGACCGTGAAGTCGCTCCAGCCGTCGGCAGCAATGACGTTGTCCATGGCCGTGTACGCGACGATCGTGCACGCGTATTTTCCCCACGCGCGCCCCAACCAGCCCTGGTTCTTGCCCGTGATTTGCGAATACATGATCACGAAGCACGTGTCGTTCGTCGGCGAGTCTCGCTTCTGCGCTGTGACCGCGGCGGTGCCCATCGAATCCATGTAGAAAGTGCACGAATCGAAGATGGCGCGCGCGTTGCCGAACACAAAGTCCATTTCGCCGAAGATGTAACCTGGCGATATATGCACAAAAGGGGGGGAGTGAGGCGCGCGTGGTAGGCCCGAAGCAGGAACAGTACGGAGGGGCGCGCAGAGAGGCGTGGTTCTAGATATGCTTGTTAACGGGCTTGAACAGAACAGAAGCAGCAGTGACTCACAATTTTTGTAGTATTGGAAGCCGTCTTGCGCGTATAGAGTGTCCTGGTAAGAGTAAAAACTGCAGTTGTACACTACAGTGCGATTGCCGCTAGCGCGAAAAGCAACGGCCTGGAATCCGATGGTAGCGGGCGGAGGACGTGGAGAGCTGTTCTCGACGATCATGTTGATCATAGTGAAATCGTCGCCCAATGCTGCTAGAGTGCCCGTGCCGGCTGTCGGACGGTAGGAAACGGGCATTACGAGGATGGAGGGTAGGACGAAATTTGAGAAGCCGTCAAAAAGGACTTTGACGATTTGCGACCGCGGGATTCAAAAGAAATGGTGTGCAGGAAAGCAGGAAAATAGCTTCAATTGTTGGACGGTTTTATATGCACCTGTGCCGATTGGATTGCCATTGGCGTCAAGCTTGGCGGAGTATTTGTTGTACTTCACGCGGGTGAGACCGGGCTCACCAATAAGCGTAATGAATTGCTGCAACGGGGAAAATGTATCAGTAAACGACGAGCGTGGGAATAATATGGAGTTTCAACGACCGTGGAGAAAGACTTTGACCATAGGACTCATGGGGAATTAACCGCCATATTCTGTAATCACGCGAGATCAAGCTGACGTGGTAGGAGTTCGTACATGAGTGGATGGTATGACGACCTCCTCGAAATATGTCCCTGCCTTGACGAATATGATCGTCTTGATGGGCTTTACTGAGTAGGGCGACACGTAGTTAATAGCCTCTTGTATCGTCTTGAAGTTCCCTGAGCCATCCTGAGCAACGATGATATCAGGACTTGCGGACGGGATGATGGGCCCCGACCATGCCGCCTTATGCGCAAAAACTGCCTCGGCTATTTTTGAGTGCGGATTTGCGGATGGATCACCCATAAACGCTGAGGCGGGTAATGACGCAGCAGAAGCAGCGGAAGCACAAGCGATTAGAGTCAACAGCAGCATAAGTCGAAACGCCATTGCTGTTAGTGCGCGGAGCTCAAGTTCTCACAGACACCTTATGGAGAAGAAAATGTGGAATAGGAGCTTGCACAACAGGAACCTGCTTCTTGCAAAGATCATGAGACGAGTGGCCTAATGTGAAGCACAATTGTTCAACAACGGTTGTGAAATATGTTGGAGGGATCACACTATATGTTGAGCCAATGTGAAGATGGGGTGTGCCAAAAAATACGAGATCGCGACGCGCAGTGCGGTTCGTGAGATGTTTCGCTTGATGCGGCTCGGAACATCCAACATCGGCATCATAGATGGTGGCCCATTGGCGCCTGGGACCTCAAATCGTTTGTTTTCGCAACGTCAAGGTAACCACAAAAGGCTTGGGGGAAAGCTCCCACAGCTCTGAGGGAGGGTAACAAAGGAAGTCGCGATTTCACCGACGAAAGCCATTCACCAGCCGCTGTGATAAGCGACTTCGCGAGGAGTAGTTGAATTTCGATTGGGCATGTCAAAGTTTCCACGTCCATGAGGTTGAGTGAAGCTTGGCAGTCAGATATCTGGCAACCCACCTTCTTACCGTCCAAAAGCTTGCACGACGATGGACCGTGCGACCCTTTTGTCAGGGCTGCGCTGTTTTTGCGAAAGGCTGTTGGGAGGTGAGAGGAAGCCCTCCAAAAAGTAACAAATTGTCCCCCCAAATGCACCTGCACCTGAATTCCATAATAACAGTACACTTCCTGAACTACATTACAAAGGCAGGAAAATGGTTATTCACAGGGAAAATATGTCACAAGTAACCAACATGGGACTCGATAACGTGAATGGTAAAAAAGTAACGCGTACGGTCACTGTATCTGGTTTGCTGACGGGTTTGGTAAGTGGGGTCACGGATTCAGTCACTAACAACAGGTGAAAAATCACGCGAATGGTCACACATGTAACTCCCGCCAAAATTTCTTGAAACTCTACAAAATTCCCGCTCGCGCCCACCCAATCAGCTGATTTATCAAAATACTAAAACCCAATCGGAATCGGATGCGGTTTGGGAACGGATCAACCCTAAACACCTGGCCAGTTGTGTTTAGGGTTGATTCATCCGAAAATGCATCCAGGTTCGTTTTGGGTATTATCTTTTTTGGGCGGGAGTTTCATATGTGACCATTCGCGTTATTTTTTCCCTGTTGATTGTGACTGATTCCGTGAAACGTTTTATCAAACACGTGAAAACACCCTTTGAAGTGACCGTGCCCGTTATTTTTTTACCAAACATATTATCGAGACCCTAGTTGATTACGAGTGGCATATTTTCCCTTATTCGCGCTTTGTCGCACCAGACCCTCCTTTGGCACCACCGCCTTGGTCACCCCTCGGTGCAGCGCCTTCGTAGCATGCACCGCCGTGTCCTTGTCTCTGGTCTTCCCAGGGTTCTCCCTCCCCTCCCACCCTCGCCTGCTCCTCCCTGTCTTCCCTGTGTCGAGGGGCGGCAGCGCGCCGCTCCTCACACCTCCTCGTTCCCTCCCACAGAGGCTCCCCTGCAGACTCTCCACCTGGACGTGTGGGGCCCAGCCCGCGTCCGTGGACAGGGCCACGAGCGGTACTTCCTGCTGGTAGTCGACGACTACACGCGTTACACCACGGTCTTCCCCTTGCGCACCAAGGGTGAGGTCCCTGATGTTTTGATCCCTTGGATCCGCGCTGCTCGTCTCCAGCTCCGCGAGCGGTTCGGGACGGATTTTCCCGTCCTACGTCTGCACTCTGACAGAGGTGGAGAGTTTTCCTCCGACCTCTTGGCAGCCTTCTGTGCGGAGCACGGCATCCGCCAGACGTTCACGCTTCCGGCCTCTCCACAGCAGAATGGGGTTGCTGAGCGTCGCATTGGCTTAGTCATGGAGGTCGCTCGTACCTCCATGATCCATGCGGCTGCCCCCTATTTTCTGTGGCCGTTTGCGGTCCGGTACGCCGCGCATCAGCTCAACCTCTGGCCCCGTGTCTCCTTGCCGGAGACCTCGCCCACACTGCTGTGGACGGGGAAGGTTGGCGATGCGTCACGTTTCCGGGTCTGAGGTGCTCGTGCCTTTGTCCGCGATACCACCGCGGACAAGCTCTCCGCCCGCACTGTTCCCTGTGTTTTCCTTGGCTTTGTCCCTGACGCGCCTGGTTGGCAGTTTTACCACCCCACCTCGCGCCGTGTCTTCCCCTCTCAGGACGTCACGTTCGACGAGTCGGTTCCCTTTTACCGTCTCTTCCCCTACCGCACTGCCCCTCTCCCCCCCCCGCCGCTCTTCCTCGCTCCAGGTGCTCCCCAGGTAGACCCCCTCCCCGCTCCCGGTCCTGCTCCCTCAGGTGTGTCTCAGGTAGACCCTCCTCCCTTGACTTCGCCGGTTGAGGTCACTGGTGACTCAGGTCCTGCTGAGGGTGGTCCTGCTCGGGGTGCTGCTTCTGGGGGTGCTGAGCCTGGGGGTGCGGAGCCTGGGGGTGCTGAGCCTGGGGATGCTGAGCCTGGGCGTGAGGAGTCTAGGGGTGCTGAGCCTGGGGGTATTGAGCCTGGGGGTACTGAGCCTGGGGGTACTACACCTGGGGGTACTGCACCTGGGGGCGCTGAGGCGTCTGGTGAGCAGTCTCTCTGGAGCGGCTGTCTCCGTAGTCGCTCCGCTGGTACCTCGCCGCTGCACTCTCGTCGTCGACTCCCTCTCTCTCCACAGCAGCTGCGTGAGTGGTACGTTGGCCGTCAGGGTCGCACTGCTGGAGCTAGGAGCCCTGCTGCGGGAGGCGCTGGAGCTGGTGACTCTACTACTGGAGTTGTTGCTTCTGGAGGTTCTGGAGTTGCTGAGAGTGCTGGAGCTAGAGGTTGTAGAGCTGCTGAGGGTGCTGGCGCTGGAGGTTATGGAGCTGCTGCGGGTGCTAGCACTGAGGGTTCTGAGTCTGCTGTTGCACGGTCTCCTTGGAGTAGCCGCCTTCGTCCGCGTGTGCCTCTCACCTCACAGCAGCTGCACGACTGGTACGGTCGCCGTCAGGGTCGCGCTTCTGGAGCTCGGGGCTCTGCCGCTGGAGGTACTTCTGCTGACGTCACTGGAGCTGGGAGTGGTGCTGGTCCCGGAGGTGCTCGTACTGGAGGTACTGGAGCTGCTGGGGCTGGAGGTGCTGAGCTTGGGGGTGCTGCTGCTGGTGGAGCTGGTCCTGGAGGAGCTGGAGCTGAGGGTTCTGGAGCTGCTGGAGGTACTGGGACTGCTAGGGGTCCTGGAGCTGCTGGTGCTGGTAGCACTGCACAGCTGCGCCTGTTCTTTGCTCCACCGTCTCCGTCGTCTCAGCCACCGTCTGACTCTGTGCTTCGCCAGGTTCTTCGTCTCCCTTCGTCTACTGGTCTTCCGTTACAGCCTGGCTCACCGCTGCCTGCTCCTTCTCCTTACACTGAGCAGACAGGGGGTCTTACTGAGCGCCGTGAGCCTGCGTCGCGTCCTGTCTCGCGTGTCCGTTCTGGTCGTTCCGGTCGTCGTGTTCCTTGTTCGTGTCAGCCGGCTGTCCCCGGCACCCACCTTGTAGTCCGTCGTCCTTCCTCTCCTCCGCAGAGTGTTCCCCTGCCGTCCCCTCCTGCGTCTTCTCTGCCTACCGTTCCTGAGCCTGAGTCTGACCGCGCTCGTGCTGCTCACCCTACTGTCACGCGTCTGCTAGCCACAGCTGTCACAGACCCGTCGTTTGAGTCTGCTGCTGCGTCTGCCTTAGTCGCTGAGCTTGTTGACTTTGCTGCTGCCTGTCGTCTAGACTACGCCGCTAGTCTTGTTGCTGAGTCTGCATCTGTCTGTCCTCCGTCCGTCGAGGGTGAGTGTGCTCTTGGCACGGACGTCCTTGAGGACAGGCAGGAGGACCTCGAGTGTCTTGCAGCCGCTGCGCCTCATCTCGTGTCCATGCTGCTTGCCCCTGAGGGAGAACCGGATGCTCCAGACATCCCGACCCCGCGCTCTTACGCAGAGGCGATTAGGGGTCCTTACTCCTCTCAGTGGCAGACACCCATGGACGCAGAGATGACATCCTGGAAGTTCACAGGCACGTACGTCGACGAGGTTCCCCCTCCTGGGGCGAACATCGTCAATGGCATGTGGATTTTCAGGGTGAAGCGGCCGCCAGGTTCTCCGCCTGTCTTCAAGGCTCGTTACGTTGCTCGAGGCTTCAGTCAGCGAGAGGGGGTTGACTTTTTTCAGACCTTCTCCCCCACCCCAAAGATGACCACTCTTCGGGTGCTGCTGCACGTTGCCGGTCAGCGTGACTACGAGCTTCACTCTCTTGACTTCAGCACAGCTTTCTTGCAGGGCAGCCTGCACGAGGAGATCTGGCTGCGCCGCCCGCCTGGCTTCACTGGGTCGTTCCCTCTTGGTACCCAGTGGAGCCTCAGGTGGCCGGTCTACGGTCTCCGCCAGGCGCCACGTGAGTGGCACGACACACTGAGGACGACACTTGCGGCTCTTGGGTTTGCTCCGTCGACTGCTGACCCGTCGCTGTTTCTGTGCACCGACACTTTGCTGCCGTCGTTCTACATCCTCGTGTACGTCGACGACTTGGTCTTTGCCACTGCTGACACTGAGGCTCTCGCCCTGGTGAAGTCGGAGCTGCAGAAGAGACACACGTGCACAGACCTGGGTGAACTGCGCAGCTACCTTGGCTTGCAGATCACCCGGGACAGAGCACGCCGCACCATCACACTGACTCAGTCACACATGGTGCAGCAGGTCCTTCAGCGCTTCGGCTTCACCTGGTTCTCAGCACTGGCCACTCCTCTGGCTACAGGTCACTCGCTCTCAGCTCCACCTTCGGACGAGTCCGTAGAGCCGAGTGGTCCTTACCCAGAGCTAGTGGGCTGCCTCATGTACCTGATGACGTGCACACGACCTGAACTTGCGTACCCTCTTGGCCTTCTGGCTCGCTACGTGGCTCCTGGTCGGCACCGAAAGGTGCACATGGATGCTGCTAAGAGGGTACTGCGCTACTTGTGCAGTACATCGGGCATGGGGCTCGTGCTTGGAGGACGGGGCGACGTTGTCCTCACTGGTCACTCGGACGCTTCTTGGGTTGACGACCAGTCTACGCAGCGGTCGTCACAGGGTTACACCTTTAGCCTTGGCTCTGGTTCAGTTTCTTGGCGTTCTACACGCTCGTCTTCAGTTCTCAGCTCCAGTTGTGAGGCTGAGATCTACGCCACAGCCATGGCTGCACAGGAGTTACGCTGGCTCACCTACCTGCTGACCGACTTGGGAGAGTGGCCTCGTTCTCCTCCAGTGCTGTACGTCGACAACAAGGCCGCCATTGCCTTGTGTCAGGAGCACAGACTGGAGCACAGAACGAAGCACATCGCTCTGCGTTACTTCTTGGCTCGAGAGGTGCAGCAGCGTGGTCAGCTTCGTCTTGCACACGTGGCCACTCGGGCCAACACTGCTGATATATTCACCAAGGCGCTTCCACCTGGTGATCATCAGCGTTTCTGCACTTTGTTAGGCCTTGTTCCCACGCTTCCTCACTTGCTGTAGGCTTTGTTTGTACTGTGATCTATATGTATACCTGCATGCTTGTTCTTGTAGGTAGAAATCACTGTGCTGTTGTTGTTACACATATATCTGTGCATGTGAACTGGCCTTGTGGCCTTTTGCTTGTGCTCAGACTGCGTGGTGACGTTGTGATCCACCCTGAGCTTGGTTTGCACTTGCTGTCTGGCCTTGTGACCCTCTGTTCTCCCCCACTTTGCTTATGGGGGTGTGTCAAACATATGTTTATATGTTATAGTTTAGGTAGGCTTTAGTGGGGTACTCACTGTGGGGTACAACCCCTTAGGTTTTCATTTTGTACCAACTCTCTCGATAGTCCATCACACCTTTCTCTTTACTTTCGACAGCCATCATTGGTACCACGCACCCACAGCTAAAGAATCCAAAAATTGCTTACTTGCTATTCACTAAAGAATTTCAACACGGCAGTTACATATTAACACTTACACCAGCCTCCCTCTGAACTGAACGCAGCTACCACACCTAGAGCACACCAGATTATCAACCAATCAATCACGCTACCTAAACCTGGTGGTGGTGGTGGTGGTTGGTAATGGTGGTGCCGGTGGTCACTTTTCACTTGCTCTTGACAGTGATGCCATCAGTGCCAGCGATGATGACAGTGGTGGCCATGTCCAGGAACAGCCCATGGTCCACCACGCCCTGCAGCCCATCAATCGCCTTGGCTGCTGCGTACGAGTCCTTGATGGGCGTCTGGTGGAGGTAGGAGGGGGAGAAGAGGGGGGTGGCAATAGGAACAGGTTGATTGTGCCGAATGATCTGGCATGTGCGTGAAGTGGAAGCAGCCTTTTAGCATCTTGGAATGAACTTGTTTTTTGCTTGGTTGCTTGCTTGTTTTGTGTTGTTTGTTTTTTTTTATATTTTTTTGCTTGTTTGTTTCAACAGAGCACATGGCAAGCAAGCACCCGGACCTTGAAGTAGAGGTCAACGATGTAGTTGGAGTTGTCGGTCACATACGGCTTGTCCCCCTCCATGCGCAGCTTTGCCTGCCACAGCCACACACACGTACAAACACAACACACATATAAGCACAAGCACATGAAGGCACACATATAAGCACAAGCACATGAAGGCACACATATAAGCACAAGCACATGAAGGCACACATATAAGCACAAGCACATGAAGGCACACATATAAGCAACACCCTCACCCACACCCACCCTCCCCTGCCACGCCCTTCCCTTGCCACCCAATGCCATGCCCTACCCTCCCCACTCCCCTGCCCCCGTCTGCTCCTCACCTTGCACCCAGCGACCTCTGGAAAAAAAACTTAAGGCGGTTGCGCGTGTATATTGCCCTCTGCCCGCCCCCTCCCCTGCCATGCCCTACCCTTTCCCTCCCCTACCCTAGTCTGCTGCTCACCTCACACCCAGCGACCTTGGGCAGGGCCTCGAGTCTTGAGGCGGTTGAGCGTGTATTGCTCTGCCCTCCCCTCCCATACCACGCCCTACCTTCCCTCCCCTGCCCTCCCCTGCCCTCTCCTGCCCTCCCCTGCCCTCCCCTGCCCTCCCCTGCCCCCTGGTCTACTCCTCACCTCGCACCCAGCAACCTCCGGCAGGGCCTTAATGCGGTCGAGCGTGTACTTCCAGCAGAACTGCACGATCTCAACGGGCATGGCCAGCCCGCTGCCTCCCAGCCCATCCACCAGCTGGCGGGGTGAGCGATAGAGAGAGGGAGAGGCGGAGGGAGAGAGGAATGGAATGGATGGGGAGAGGAAGGGGGGGAATAAGGGAGGGCGAAGGGGAAAGCAGGGGGGGAGAGGGGGGGGGAGAAGAATGGGGAGAATGTTTAGGCGTCTAAGAGATCAAGAGGGCCTTGAGGCGGTTGAGCGTGTATTTACAGCAGAACTGCACAATCTCCACGGGCATTGCCAGCCCGCTGCCTCCCAGACCATCCAACAGCTGGTGCGGTGATCATGGGGGGAAGCGGAGAGGGAGAGGAGAGGGAGAGAGAAGGAGGAGAAGGGGTGGGGTAGGGTGAGGTTGTTGATTCAAGATGGAGAGCAGAGCAGGAGGACGGGGCAGGGCAGGACGAGGGGAGTTGGTTGGCGGCTGTTGGAATGTCTGCACTGGAACATTGACAGACAGCCCAACGGCCAGTGTGTGTGAAGGTGGGACACACGCGCGTGTGAAGGTGGGATTAGCTCTGTACACACGCGCGACTGACTCGTGAGTGACAGATTTTTGAGGTGTCTCATAAGACAGATAGTGAAGGTGTGAGTGGCAGGCGGACAGAGGGAGGAATGGACGGATAAGCGAGCGGAGGGATGGTGGCAGGGATGGCGGTGGCGGGTGAGTGGGGTACCTACCTTGGTATCGTCGACAATCACAATGAACTTCGCCGATGCCTGCTCCACCATCTGTAGAGTGCAGAGCGCGGAGAGCAGAGAACAAAGAGCAGAGAGCAGAGGGAGGAAACGGAGGGTTATATGTGAGGCCATGCGATTGCAGGGTTTGAGACGCCTTAACAGCAAGACAAGGATAGAAGTCACATGAGCATCACCATCTACCCCCTACCACCATCTCTCTTCCCTTGAGATGGTCCATCTACAGCTTAACACATGTCCTTCTTGGCCCTTGTTCACTTACCATCCCCAGACCTCCTCTCGTCATTTGCACCTCCGTACCCCTGTCCCTCCCATCATCTCCCACGAGTCTCCATGATCCACCTGTCATCGCTCTCACCCCTTCCTGGACCATTTCTACTCCCCCCCCCCCTCACCCTTCCCTCCTCCATCGCCGCAACCCATCCCCCTCCCCCTCAACCAGCCCCTCCCCTCGCTTGCACCTTCCTGCGCAGCAGCACACCTCCGAGCACCTTTTGAGAATTCTCAAAAGTGCTCACGCAGCTATGAGCCTATGCCAATGCACCTTTCAACAATGTCAACTAAATTTCAGAGGAGCCTCAAGAACACACCCCACACTACTGACACTCCTTTCCAACCCCTTTTCCCCCCTCTTTCCCCTGACTGTCCCAGCAACGTATTCCTCTTTTCCCCCCTGCCTCTCTGTCTCCCCCCTTCGCCCTCGTCACCCCGTCCTGGCCCTCCTGCTCTGCGCACCTTCTCGCGAAGCAGCGCGCCTCCGCGCCCCTTGACAAGGTTGAGGTCCGGATCCACCTCGTCCGAGCCGTCAATGGCCACGTCCAGCTGCGAGCGAAGGAGAGATGGGAGAAGGGGAAGGAGCGAACGAGGAGAGACTTTTAGAGTGCGTCACATAACCCACGCAGACACCACGCAGAGGTTGAGGTCGGGGTCCACCTCGTCTGACCCATCAATGGGCACATCCAGCTGCTCGGAAGGGAGAGAGGAGGGAGAGACGGAGAGGAGCGGGCGAGGGAGTTTGAGCGCATCACATGGCACACGCAGACATGGCGCAGAGGTTGAGGTCCGGGTCCACCTCGTCCGAGCCATGATCCATCGATGGCCACATCCAGCTGCTCGGAAGGGGGGAGGGAAGATGGAGGGGGAGAGCATTCCACACGCAGCAGGGGAGTTTTGAGTGCATCACATCGCACACGCAGACACGAGACTGAGGTTGAGGTGTCCGGTCCGGATCCACCTTGTCCGAGCCGTCAATGGCCACGTCCAGCTGCGCGCGGGAGGGAGAGAGGGGGAGACGGGCGAGAAGGGAGAGGCGGAGGGAGTGTGAGTGCATTGGACATGCAGACATGACACTGAGGTTGGGGAGGAGGACGCGTCAGAAGAGGACAAGTGGGCTGCGGAGGTTGAGAGGTCCGAGCCCACCTTATCCGACCCACCCGCCCGCCCATAGACGAATCGCCGTGCCCGTTGCGGGGCTCAACTATCGCGTTGTAAACTATTGCATGGAAGGATATTTGAGGCGACACAAGCATCGCATGGGGGAAAGGGAAAGAGGCGAGCTTTAGAGACGTCTCAAAAGATGGAAGGACAGAAAGACAGGGGGAGAGCGGGGCGGGGTAGAGACCGATAGGGAGAGGGGAAAGGGGGAGTGGGGAAATGGGGAAAGGGGAAAGGGAGGTGGGTGGGGGGGGGGGGGGGGGGGGGGGGAGGGGGGAGGTGGGGGAGAGTGAGCGTGAACATACCGGTGACATGCACGCAAGGAGGAACGCAAGCAAGAAAGCGAGCGAGCAAGCGAGCAGGAAAGCAAGCGGAGCAGACAGACCTTGGGATGGTCGTCGAGCACGGAGAGGGGGATGCCGAGCGACAAGCGAGGGAAGCAAGCAAGCAGGCACGCACGCACGGGAGCAGGCAAACAAGCAACAGCAAAGCGAGCAGGTACGAGAGCAAGCAGGAAAGCAAGCGGACCTTGGGATGGTCGTCGAGCACGGAGAGGGGGATGCCGAGCGACAGCGCCTGCTCCTCCGTGCGCTGATGGGCGCAGACCACGGGGGCACGGGGGAATGGGGGGAACGGGGGGAGAGGGCGCAGAGGGGACAGGAGGGGCAGATGACAAGGCAAGGAGGGGGGAAGGCGAATTGGGGAAGGGACAGCGGGAGGGACTAATACAAACGCGGGGGAAGGGTTGGTAAGAGGATTCGTGTACAGTACACTCGGGAAGGGAGAGTGGGGAGCGAGAGATGTGGAGTCTATTGAGGGAAAGGAAAGGGGCGACAGAGAAGAGGAGGGGAAGAAAAGGGCATGGGGAAGGTGGGGGGTGGGAGTGAGTGAGTGAGGGAGTGACTAACCTTGGAGGTGGGGATACCGACGATGTCCTTGAGCTTGCCCTCCTGCACACACCATGCCATGCGTGCATGCGAGACCGATCGCCCGCGCGATGGAGGGAGGGAGGAGGGACGGATGAGATGAGATGGGATGGGATGGGATGGGATGGATGGAGGCAAGGTCACGCGGGACGCACGCGGGAAGAATAGAGTCTTGCGACGCGCACGCACGTGGGCACAATGAAATGCACGCGTGAGCGAGAGGGAACGAGAGCGCGAGGGCGAAGCGGCGCGGGGCATAGCTAGGAGGCAGAGAGAAGGAAAGGAAAGAGCGAGAAAGAACAATGGCGAGAGTGCCGCAAAGCACGCTAGAACGGCAACGGGCACCGCAGCGCGAGGGGAATCGTATCATGCACGTGTGAGAAACGAGCTGCTGTATACACGACCGAAACGCCATTCTTTTCTCAAACGCCCCCTCCCAACCCATCCCATCCCGTGCCGTGCCGTGCGAAAATCCCTGCCGTTTCATTTCGTGCGAAGGCTAGCATGCGTTTTCCGAATAGCCTGACAACGTAACGAACCATTCCGCACCCTGACGAATTGTGGAAGCGGGGAAACACGCGCGCGAGCAAGGGAGCGAGCGAGCACGCGAGCAAGTGCACGAGCACGCGCGCGAGCAGCGCACCTTTAGCAGCTCGCCGATCTTGGCGACGGCGAAGCACGCAAGCGAGTGAGCAAGCACCTTGAGCACGCCAGCCAGCGAGCAAGCGAGCTAGCGAGCAAGCGAGCACGCACGCGTTTTCCGAATCACCTTGAGCAGCTCGCCGATCTTGGCGACGGCGAAGGCGGCCGTGGAGCCCGTGCCCAGCCCCACCACCATGCCGCTCTTCACGTACTCCACCGCCTGATGGCGCGCGCGCGCGGGGAGGAGGGGAGGGGGGAGAGGGGGAGGGGAGGGGGATGGTAAGTAGGACGCGATAGGACATGCCGCTCTTCACGTACTCCACCGCCTGTGGCGCGCGCGCGGGGGAAGCGCGGAGAAAGTGGAGAGTTGGTTAGGTCGCTCATTACGAACTCATTAGTACATTGTAGGCTTTTTTTTTGTTTTTGATCTCCCCAGGTTCCGCTCTTCCCCCACCCGCCGACACCACCGCCCGCTTACCCCCCTTCCCCCCCCAAAGCCCCCATTCCGTCCGCATTCCCCACCACCCCTCCCACACCCTCCACATCACTTCCCCCTTCTTCCCCCATGCCCCCCAACCCATATTCCCCCCTCGCGCATGCTTCCGCCCATTCCCGTGCGCGCACGCTTACCTTCTCCGCCGCGAGCTTCTTCAGGTCGTCCTGAGAAAGAGCTGCGGAAGGAAAAAGGAGTGAGCGGGGGAAGAACGGGGGTGGAATGGGGGGAAATCAGGGGAGAGCGCGGGGGGACGGGCGTGAGGGGAATTAACAGTGACGTAGCATTTATCATCGAGATAAAAAGAAAAACGGCGGCTTGTCACGCCGCGATAGGCGGCGCCTCGGACTAGGCAACGAGAAGCAATGACGGAGGGCACGGCGGGAGAGGGATGCGCAAGAGACGTTGGCCGATAGACAAGAAATATGCGATTCGGGCGCTTAAGAAGAAACAGGAAAATGCTAACCACGAACTCAAACGTTTTTCAAGGGAAATGCTTGTGCTTTTAAGGAAACTCGCGATCGCATGCCAGCGAAGTCGAGCTATCGAGCGAACTCGCTGACAAAAATCCCCCTCTCCGACGCGGCTTACGTCGCGCGAGCCGTATTCGCGACGCGCTTTCTTGGATACACTCCCCGCAGGAAATGCGAAGCGGCGGAGAGGCGTTGCGACAAGGACAGGCCGAGATACGTGGACGAGACTCGTGCCATTGGAAGCGCAGGAGAAAGATAAGGACAAGGCAGGCGAGGCACGCAGCAGCGCCAACAGCGGCAGCGACGGCAGCAGAAACCCCCACCTGCGCGCGCGACCGACGGGGACATGGCCGCATTCCTGGCAGCGCCGGCCTCACGTGTCACCAAGCGCGCTCCGGCGAGATCCCTCGACTCGAGCGACACGCCGAACGCGGGCTTCGCGACAAAACGCGCGGCGGACGACTTGGCGACTGCGGAGGATTGCAGCGCGGATCCGGTAGCGGCGGCAACGTGCGCGGAGGCAGACAATGTGGTGGAAGCCATGGTTGAAAGCGAAGGAAAAGGAGGAACACAGCAGGAGCAGCAGAAGGCAGAGCAAGTGGCACGGGAAGCAAGTCGGAAGGGTAAGTGAGGTTTCAGAGGTTTGAGGTTTAGATGAGGTCAGGTCCCAGGTTTGGAATGAGGGCGCCTCGGACGACTCCTGGCTGGTCAGGAAAGATTCAGCAGTAGGGCGGGATTGGTGAAAAGTTTATTGAAGTGCTAAAATCGAGGGAAAGTGGCGATGACGAGGCGAGTCTTGGTTGTTGAAAAGAGGGGCGGACATTCAAGAGGCGCTCCTGTCCTCAGAAAGTGACGAATGACGTGGCAAGAGTGCGGGATTGGTTCGGGCAGGGTGTGGTGAGGGTGACTGGCAATGGGATCTGCTGGCTGGTCCGGTTGCGGATCTGGTTAGGGCAAACTGATGAGGTGTCAAAATTTCACGGCCAGAACTCCGATCACTCAGTTGGATGATGCCACGCCTGCAAACAAGCTGCAGTTCTGCTTGCATAAGGGCGGGTCACGGTTTTACGGACCTGGTGCGGCCCAGTGTGTTACTCTGAGTTTCCACCAAGACGTTTTTTAACGCGTTTTAACGTACTTGACCGCATTAAACGAACCAGGTATTAAAACATGACCCGCCCTAATTTCTGCAGTAAATGAATTCGGAAAAGAACACTGCGATAAGATAATACTGTGCGGATTCCTTCATGAAACCTTACACTCTGTACTCGGAGGCATCTGATCAACTAATACTGAAGGCTCACTCCAGGGCCAACGAAGTCAAAGCAGAGAATCATGATCCAATTGAATATTAGATAGCTGATTATGACTCTGTACACCCCCCTAAGGTAGTCCTCGGTACATTATTATCCTAGATGCTTCTGATACAGTACTCAACAGACCCAGAATGCTCCTGCAGAATAGCAGAACGTCCCCCAGCCCACTGAAATGCCACACCTTCATCCCCTGAAGTGTCACCACAAGCATCTTCGGTTGTTGAATGTGCTGGCATCTGACCTTGAGTTATGAACCAAACCAACCCCAGTAACAAAGAATACATCCCCTAAGTCTAAGCCTTCCAATCAAACCCCGGGTTACGGCCTTCCTCCACTGCCTCCCACGCTGCTATCCCCCAAAACCCCCACCTCTCATGGCACATCAATACTACCACCATGACTCCACCAATCAAACACTCAAGTATTCTGACAGTCCCCTCCCCTGTCCTTCCCTCCTCTCTTCTGCTGCACTTGTCCCATCCTGAACCGTAGTCACCCAAACAACACCACTATCCCCCCGATCTTCAACCCAACCTGCCACCCCATCAGCATAACCTCCCCAACTTGCATCGCAACTAGCAGAATCCCCCCTTGGCCTTGGCGGGTTTCTTGGTGTCTGAGATGACAATGTTGGCCTTGGCTTGTTGCTGGCCATGGCATATTGGGCACGCACGACGAAAAGTTGACAGAAAAGTTTTAGGGCGCAAGAATGGGAGATCAAAGGTCATGGTATAGAAGGGAGTACAAACTGGTTCAAAAGGTGCGTGTTTGAATGCTACACGTGCATGCGCACGTGTGCTTATGAGATGTTGTGCAGAGCTTGTGTGACTGCACCGTCCAACCACACAAGGGAGTGGTATGAATGAACATGGGGTGTGTGCATCCACGCGCGGGACAGGCCAGGGCGGGGATACATGCATGCCGCCATAGGGTGACGAGCTATGCGACAGGCACCACACAAAATGAAGCAGCAAAGGACCATGGGAACAAACAGCAACGGGCCGACAACGAAAGCACAAGCGATGAGGGGAAGGACGAGGAGGGGAGGGGCATGGGTGTGGCAGGCAGGAGGATGTGTTCGTGGGTACCTCAGGCCTGTCTTCTGCGCTCTCAGCGAGGCGCTGCTTGATGTCCCGCGCGATGGTGAAGAATACGTTATCCACGTTCAGGTTCGACTTGGCACTCTGTGGCACGAGTGTGCGTGCATGTATGCATGCAGGCGGGTGGGGGGGCACAGGCGGGGAGGCAAGTAATGTGTGTGCATGAGTAAGTGAGTGCGTGAGTGAGAGGAGGAATGAAGCAAATCTACATTATGGGATGGGTGGTAGCGGCATCACTGGTATGGACTGGAGGGGCCAAAGGAAAGGAAAAGTACATGCTTCTGTATGCATGCCTGCATGTGCATGTGCATGTGAACATGTCCATGTGTGCACGTATGTGTGCAAATGACTGTGTGTCTGTACGCGCATCAGTATGTACATTTGTGCATGTGTGCATGTGTGCATGTGTGCATGTCTCACCGCCTCAAAGAACTTGATGTTAAACTCATCTGCCAGAGCCTGACCCCTTGCTGCTGGCACTGCCTGTTTAGGGTTACGGTTCACAACAGGGGCATACGGCATAAGAGAGGGACAGGAGAGAGAGACACGAGGGAAGACAGCGGGACGCCGGGAGTTAGAGAGGGAGGTGGAATCAATGCTAGGTGAAGTAAGGCAGGGGTGGGGGGGAGAGGATGGGGGGAGTGGAAAAGGTGGGACGGGAGGGATGAAGGGAGCACGCAGAAGGGGAAGGGAAGGGGAGCAACGGCAATGCACATATGTGCATGCGTGTGTGCACGTGCGTGTGGGTGTGTGGGTGTGTGTATGTGGAGGGGGGGGGGGGGGGGGGGAGAGGGGAGGAAGGGGTATGAGAGCAAGTGAGAAGAGTGAGAGAAAAGAGATAAAACGAGCAAGCAAGTGAGCGAGTGCCTGAGACTGAGCAGGTGTGTACCCTTTTACTCTCGTCCATGTCCGCTTTGTTCCCCACGAGAATTTTGTTGACATTCTCAGATGCATGCTGCTCTATGTTGCGGATCCAGTTGCGGATGTCTGCAGCGCACCGCACCGCACCGCACCACACCACACAGCCGGGGAGAGGAAGGGGGGACGGCTCAGAACGGCAACATGCAGTTGTGGAGTGGTAGCAGAGGTAAATAGCATAAACAACAGTACGCTGAACGGAAGTGTGGTATCAGATAGAATCAGAGATTTGCAAGCGCCAAGATGCGCAGTACATTGCTCGAAAGCCTGGGAGCAGCGCTTTTAGAAAGCATTGGAAAGCGGTGAAAGTGCAAGGTAAACGCAATCTAAGAGCTCTCATAACACAACTATGGCACAAGGGGACTCAAAGATGCACAATCTGAAGCACTACATCAAGAGGTGAGAGAATGAGAGGGCAAACAAGGGTCTGCCATGGGTCTCACTGTTGAAGGATGACTCATCCGTGACGTCATACACCAGAAGGATGCCCATGGCTCCACGATAGTAGGCTGCCATGCCATGCCATGCCATGCCATGCCATGCCATACCAAGCCACGCCACGCCATCATGCCAAGCCAGTGACACAGGGGAAAAATGATTATATTGTGTATGCACATTACATCACCGCCCACCAGCCCTTGATGTTTCCAGACCCATAAGCTCATCTCTCCACGGCCAAAGCTCATCCTTTCATCCCCATCAACTCATACACGCCACCATTCCCCAACCGACCCCTTACCCGTCCCCACTTCTGCACACCCGGCTCTCTACTGCCCGCATCCCTCTTCCCCTCCTTCTTTACCCCGGCTTCACCCCTCCTTCCGTTTTCGTCTCAACATAACCATTTCCCTTTTTAGCAACCATCCGCTCCCCCTCTACCCCCCACATACCACCCGAGCCTTTTCGGAGACTTCTCTTTCCCTGCAGTTCCCCCCCAAATTGAACTTTCACACAATATATCTCTCCCATCACTCCCCCTTCTCCCCCTGGCCCCGTCCTCTTCCCCTTCGCTCCCGCGCACCAGTGGTGATGGTGCGGAATCGCTCCTGCCCGGCGGTATCCCAGATCTGCAGCTTGATGCGCTTGCCGTCCAGCTCGATCGTGCGGATCTTAAAGTCGATGCTGCCGTCATACGCGCGTGCGCCACAGCACGGAGAGGAAGACGGAGACGCGTGGTGTTAAAGGCAGGAGGAGAGGAAAAGGGGGGAGGTGGGTTGGGGGGAAGGAGAAGGGGTGAACGAGCGGAGGATGAGGAGCAGTACAGGGAACGTGGGAGGGGAGGTCGAGAGGAGCAGGTACATTTACGTCAAGAGGGAACGAGAATCGATGTTGAAATAAAAGACGGCCAAGGGCAGCGACGCGCGACTTATGAGCACACGAAACTAAGTATTCTTAATATTTTGCACCATGAGCTTGAGATCAACGTGGATAGACTTATCAGGTATGCCTCGAAGCTGAAAGACGCACCCGTTGGTGGTTCAAGGAACAAAAAAACACTCGAAAGGTGCACCCGGGGGTGAAAAATAAACAAACTAACACTCAAGAGAGGCACCAGATGCTAGTAATAATTTCTCTGTTACACCAAAAAAAAAAAAAAAAAACGCACCCGATGGTGGTGATGAAGGACGTGGTGAAAGAGTCGTCAGAGAATCGCAGCAGCAGACAACTCTTCCCCACACCTGCGCGTCGCCCGTCGCGCGCGCCGCGACACGCGGAACGTCGCGGGTAAAACGAGGAAGAAGATGAGAATGGTTAAGAAACAGGCGAAGAGAAAAAGAGCGACCGAAAAAGTTAGGGCATGCACGGGACATACGACGCCATGGGGCAACGAATGCTAAGCGCAAGTTTGAGTGACAAGCCAAAACGAAAATAACTCGGCGCGGAAGGGAATGCGGGAAAGTGTGAGGAGAGTGGTGGGGAAGCCTCGTTGTCGTCGCGCCATCAGCGCATTTTACGATAAACAATAACTTGTTTTTTCTCGAAATTAAAAAGGAGAAGAGGATCGCACACGCGCAACTTACCGCTATCGCCTATCAGGAGCAGTTTTATAAGATAGTCATAATCGGCTCTGGCCCTCCCGCCGCCTCCGCTTGCCATAGCGCGACCAAGCGACCCCTCACGTGCGCTCTACGGCAGGCGCTGATGCGATCGCGAGCTCCGTTTGCATGCACCAGGCCCCGGAGACAACGCTTAGTATCCCTGGTGCATGCACCAGGTCTAACGAATAGAATATTGCTCAAGCAGAACTGGCTTCGCTTGCCGCAGCAACCAGCGGGGAGTTAAAACTAAAATAAATAAATAAACTAAATAAAATAAATATCGACGACTACGGGTCTAGCTTCACGGAGAACACGCGAAAGGTTACACTAGCGGAAGACCAACAGGATAGGAGCGAGGTGAGTAGTATAGCCGATAAAAAGATAGGCAAATAAGGCGCACAACACTAATAGAAATGGGAGTGGAGCGGATGGGGTGGTGATTGAGAGGAAGCGGAGCGACCTGAGGTGTGCGAGAACAAGAGAGCAATCCCAATGGACTCGCTGAGGTACAGAATAAGCCTGATACAGTACACTGTGCACTGATTTGCCATCAGTGGTACGCACGACAATCTCAGGAGGAATCAGGGGACGGACGGGCAATCCCACGAACAACCCCGCTGCTTTGCCCGCGAGGCTGGCAGGTTTGCGAGCGTCAAATGTTGGTTCGTCTGGAAGAGACCAATCAGGCGAGGTCAGGCCGTAGGTTCGGTTTTGACTGTGGGAGGCCGCAATGGGGCAGCAAAAACTGGGGAGCGGACGACCTGCCGGAGACTTGGGGAGGACTTCGAGGGAGATATGCGACGGTGCAGGTCGGTATGGAAGAAGTTGAATGGTCGGAGGAATTGGTGCGAGGAGGGAAAAAGGTACAGAAGGAGGGGAGGGAATTGAGGGTGTGATGATCAGTGATGGGTGGACTGTAGCATTGTACGGCTGATGCGCTGTACTGTAGTGCTGCGCTGGACGTCGCGACAACCACTTCCAGATTGTCGGCTTGCGCTGCGGAGTGATGCCGTGTGGCTTGGGGCATCAATCTGCACCTTCACGCCTCCTCGAGTGCAGAGCGCGGACATAGGGGGAAACCAGGACAGGCGCAATGTAGCTTCGATGTAAAGTGATTCAGGTCCTACATCCAAAAAGTACTTCTCCTACGAAATAGCTTTGAGATGGGAAACGCAAACATCACTACATGTGATGTTTTCATCATCGGACCACTATTATTTCTTTTGCCGCACAGTGCACCCCTCCACACAGCTCCGCCATGGACTCCGTCTGATGGCTTTAAACTGATATTTCGTGAAGGCCATGTGTCAGTTGGTAACATTGATTATAGATTCGGAACCGCCTCGTTATTACGAAGCTACTGGTACACTTCTCGTGTCCAACTGACGGACATTGTACCTGGAGCGTTATGGGGTTCAGTTTCATTGTCAGTTGCTAACTTCAAGGCCTTGCGGGAATCTCCTTGGGGTTTCAGCGCGTTATTGTCTAGGTGCTCCACCTGTTCAGTCGATCGTCAACAAGGTTATCAGCGTGGATGTCTGATCTTAATACCATTGGCTGACTCTGAGCAACCGGATTACGGGAGCAAACTATTTTCAAGGCTGCCGTGCTCTAGGTGTTTCAAGTTTAAGCCTACAAATAATCCTAACAATGGTGCAAGTAATGTGCTCAGACTTTGGCTGTTACCTCAGGGAGGCTTCTGGTTTCTGCCGTGTCATCATCGCACTATGTCCAGGATGACGACCAGGAACGGGGGAGTCCGTACCACTGATAATGCTGCTGGTGCTACCCTGGATAAGACTAAGGAGACCCCATTGGTTGTGGACGCTTCCGCTTCCTCGGCTGTTAAGCGTACGGCTGACTTGTTCACGGAGGCCGATAAGGAAGCTCTTCAACCTGTTGGGTCGGCACATGAGGTCAGGGAGGTAGCCTGCGATTTGCTCAACGCAAGCAACGGAGGAAAGCTGCCGACAACGGATAATGGCGTCAAGCCTGTTGTTCCCAGCGAAAGTACCGTGTTAAAGAAACAAAGGAAAGTTAGAAAGAAGAAAGAGGGGTTGGACTAGCAAGCAGTTGAGTACATATAGGAAACACTAGATTGGGCTGTACTCACTATTGAGTACCCCACTGCAGGCTAGACAAATATAACATATTCTGACACACCCCCATAGCCAAAGTGGGGTGTAATCAGCACAAGCAAGCAAAGCAAAACAAGCTCAGGGTGGATCACAATGTCACCACACATTCTGAGCACAAGTACAAGAAGCAACAGTTTAAAGTTTACAACAAAGCTAGAGACTATCACAGAGGGTAAGTAAGGAGGAGGAGGGACTATGAGAGGAGAGGAGATAGTGGGCGGCAGCTGAAGCTGCTGGCACACGGCGCAACTGGAGCAACTGGCACACGGGCAACTGGAGCAACTGGCACACTGGCAACTGGAGCAACTGGCACACGGGCTACTGGAGTAACTGGCTCTGCGGCTAACTCTGAGCGGCAGGAGCAACGGACCCACGGGCGACTGGAGCAACGGGCTCACGGGCAACTGGAGCAACGGGCTCACGGGCGACTGGCGCAACGGTCTCACGGGTGACTGGAGCTGCGGGCTTCACGGCGGCCACCCCCCTTCAACCTCCCCAAACTGTCCCACCCCCCTTTCACACACCCCCTGCTGCACCCCTAGGTTCACTCACACTCCACCCCCTAGAACCACTCCGTCGGCTCCCACACACCCACCCCCCCTCAGCGGCAGCTGCAGCAGTGGGAGACGGAGGAGGAGGAGGAGCAGGAGAGGTTGCACACCCGCCACCCCCTACTCGCCACCCCCAAACCCTAACACAGGGTAGGGCCGTAGCAGGGGCGGCAGCATGGCAGAGCCGGGCAGGGTAGGGCCGGGACAGGGCGGCAGGGCCGGGCAGGGCCGCGACGAAGACGAAAGGGGCCGTCGCGCGGCCCCCTTCTGGCCCCCCCCCGGGCGCCGCGACGGGCGACGGGAATTGGGGCCGCGCGGGCCCCCGTCGACGCCGTGACGGGCGACGAGGGGGCCGCGCACGAGCCCCCCGGGCGACAAAACCGCCGTGCGCCCCGGGGCGCGCAACGGGCAGGGCACCGCCGCGCGCCACGGGGCGCACGACGGGCAGAGGAAAACGTCGCGCGGCCCCCAGGGCAGCGCGACGGTCAGAAAACCGCCGCGCGCCTCGAGCGCGCGGCGGGAAGAAAAAAGGCCGCGCGCCAAGGGCGCGCGGCAGACAAACAGGCAGTGCGCGCCCGAGGCGCGCGATAGACAGAGTAGCAGCAGCGGAAGTATTGGGTGGGCCCATACACAGGATCGACCCGAGTGGGTCGACCTGCTCTGATACCATGTTAAAGAAACAAAGGAAAGTTAGAAAGAAGAAAGAGGGGTTGGACTAGCAAGCAGTTGAGTACATATAGGAAACCCTAGATTGGGCTGTACTCACTATTGAGTACCCCACTGCAGGCTAGACAAATATAACATATTCTGACATACCGGCACTAACCTGCATGCAGCGAAGGATGCGGCGTCAAATATCCCACCGCAGGGTGTTGATGACGAAGAGGATGATGGTTATCTCAGTGACGATCCAGAAGAACGCTACGACGCGCAGGCGAAGAGCGAAGTCGCGCAGCGGGTTCGCTTCGCTATCGTCCTGTTGATCCCAACCGCCTTCAAGTCGGAGACCACGCGTGTGCAGGCGACTCTTCGCGCGCTCTTCAACGTGTGGAAGAAAGACCTGAACATGGAGATTCAGGCAGCGACGAAGTTTCAGGAGTTGCCGGCGGTGTTCCTGAACAAGAAGCAGTACTGGAGGCTGCAGGTTACCTTTGATCGGGCTCGTGACGCCAACTTCGTGTGGAAGCATGGGATTGTGCACACCTGCGTTGACGGGAAGCGGATCAACCTGGACTGGCAGCACCCGGCGGATCCGGCTTACGTGAAGGCGCGTGCGGCTGATCCGCTGCTGGTTGAAGTGTTGTTTAAGGGGGTGGACGCGGTGATTACGCCGGAGATGCTCTGCGGCATGCTGGTGACGGTGAAGCTGGAAAAGCGCGGCCGCTCGGCTTTCAAGGAAGGGAGATGTTTCCACCGTGTGGTGAATCCTGTTACAGGGATGGACACTGACAAGGTCAAAGGGTTGGTCAAACAGCATGCGGGGGATAAGTACCGTTGGCACCATATGATCGAAGACCCGATTTCTCACGATAAGCAACTGCTGGTGCATTACCCGTCGCAGAACTGTGCTTACTGTTCGGGTTATCACATGACGAGGTATCATGATGAGTACGTGATGGACAGACAGAACAACATCAGCAACTGGAGCCTATCGCTGGGACGTGTTCATGGAATTAATGGTAATCGTGGGGGGGAGTTTTTGACTTATCTGTTCTTTTGTTGCTCGTCGTCTCCACGGGATTGTGGTGCTAACGTTGTGGGTGTGTCGACTACGTGCAGCCGCCTCAGTCAGACTCACAGATCTGACCAGGCTCATTCTGAAAGACCCCGCCGTGGTGTTGATTTCGACCGGGGGGAATCGCGAGGAGTGGATCTGCGTCCAGGAGAACTGCGAGAAGGCGAATGGGGTGACCTTCGCACAGGCTGCGGAACATGTGGTCTCTCAGCGGCACAGCGATGGTCTGGTGTCAGGCTTGGCAACACGCAGCTCCAAAGCAGGGGTCAACCTGACCGCGGCGAAGAAGGAGTTCGGTGTGTGAAGGGGTGGCCTGGTTCCATGGAAGTGGAGATGCTTGCCTGCGGTGTAGGGGAGAAAGCACAACGAGGAGTTAGAAGTAGGCGGAGATGTATCATGTGCTGTATCGACGGGAGCAATGAGTCACTGAGAGCTGTTGTTTCACCGCCCTGTGGATGCGTGGGGGCAGCGGCAAAGGTTGATTAATGGATAACACCAACCGGATAGTGTTTCTGTCCCTGAATGTCAACGGCCTGGGAAGTCTAGGAAAGCAACAAGCAGTCAAACGTTGGATCAGAACATCAGCAGACATAGTAATAATGGCGGACACAAGAATTGCGGAAGACCACAATTTCTGGACTGAACTGCGGCCCAGCAGCATGGTCGCAGTGGCAGCACCTACCAGAGCTGGCGGTTTGGCCGTCCTGAGTTTCAAGGATGGGGTACAGATAGAGGATGTTCAGCGTCACCCTTCGGGTAGACTGTTACACGCCCGGCTGAGGTGGGGGACGAGGGTGCTGCGGGTACTGGCGGTGTATTTCCCTGCGCAACCGCTACCAAGGGGGAGTTTCCTGGGCACCGCCTTCAAGGACGTTACGGACAGCCTGCCAAGGGGGGAGGATCTTGTGGTGGCAGGGGATTTCAACATGATTGGAGACCCCATACTGGACAAGTCAAACAGGCAGGGGGTGACGGGTGATAACGGCCGAATGCTGCAGATGCTAGGGGATTTCCACGCGAAGGATGTGTTTCGGGAGCTGTATCCGGACGAGAGACAGTTTACTTTCTACTGCAAGTCGGCGAAGGTCAGCTCGAGGATTGACAGGGTGCTAGTGTCCCAGTCCATGCTGCACCTGGTGATGGAGGTGAAGCACAAGAAGGTGCCGGTGGGGATTACAGACCATAAGTTCGCAGTGAGGTTGAGGCTTGGGTGGAGGGGCCCGCGTGAATCAGGTCCGGGGTTGTGGCGTTTCCCGGCAAGGCTGTTGAAGCGGCCAGGAGTGGCGAAAGCGATTGCGGAAGTGGTTCGGAAGCACCGAGAATAGGCTGTGGTGACTTCGACAGGTTGACGAGGGGCTTAACTGCGAAGCTGAGGAAGTATGACAAAGAGGAGAGGAAGCGGGTGAAGCTCACGAGGGGTATTCTGGAGGAGCAAGTAGAGCAATTACAACACAAGGTGATGGCTGACCCCTACGACGATGAGGTGCAGGCGCTGCTGTCCAGCCGGGAGGCGATGCTGCAAAGATATTGGGATGGGAGGAGGAATTTGATGCAGTTAAGGACAGGGCTCAAGATACGGCTGGATGGGGAAGCGCCAACGAGTTTCCTGACGGCGCTGGTCAAGAGTAGGAAGGCAAGAATGGGGATAAAGGAGTTGGTGAGAAATGGGGTCAGCCACACAGAGGCACGGGAAATACTGGGTGCGGCTACCTGTCATTTCAAAGAGGTGTTCGATGAAGCGCCGGCAGGTGGTACCGAGCCAAGGCTGGAATGGTCGCCGAGGAAGACGCTAGACGTGGTGGCTGCAGAGAGCCTGACGAAAGACTGGTCAGAGCAGGAGGTTAAGCAGGCGCTCAAAGAGCTGGCGAACGACAAATCACCAGGATGGGACGGGCTGCCCAAAGAGCTTTTCCAGCGGCATTGGGAGTTGCTGTGGGAGCCGATGATGAAGATGATCGGGGAGTTCACCGCGACAGGGAAGTTGCCGGATGCGGCAAATGAGGCGGTCACTATACTGCTGTACAAGAAAGGTGCGGAGACGGACATAAAGAATTACAGGCCGATTACACTGCTTTCAGGGGTGTACAAACTCCTCGCGAAAGTGGTAGCGACGAGGATGAAGGCGGTGCTGGGTCAGGTGATCTCAAAGGAGCAGTACGGCTTCTTACCTGGGAGGAGGTTAACGGACGCAGTGTCGATGGTAGCTGATATGATTGAAGCAGGCCGGAACGAGAACAGTGACTGGTACCTACTCCTGATCAACTTCGAGAAGGCATACGATTCAGTGCGCAGGGGCTTCATGATGGACACAGTCGCCAAGCTGGGCTTCCCGCCGAGATTTGTATGGTGGATAGAGGCCCTGCACAGAGATGTTCACACAAGGCTGTGTGTTAACGGCTGGGTGGGAGAGCAAATCGAGATGAGGAAAGGGGTGCGCCAAGGCTGCCCACTGGCGCCGTACCTTTTCTTGTGCGCGGTGGAGCCACTGAACCGGTTAGCAAAGGAAAGGAAGCTGGGAATCGGGGAAGGTAACTGCGACAGGCTGTCATATGTGGGGTACGCGGATGACACGACCTTGCTGTTGGAGGGAGAGCAGCAATTGAAGGATGCGGGCGTGCTGCTGCAAGAGTACGCGGAGGTGTCGGGGCTGAAAGTGAACAAGGGGAAGTCTGCGGTCCTGCCGTTAGGGAGGAATGTGGGACAACAGGCACCAGGGGATACGGAGTACAAGTGGGTGGGGGCAAACGAGGTTGAAAGGCTTCTTGGAGTGTGGATCTCCCCCGGGGGGGACGCGGAGGCAACGTGGGAAAAGGCCTTTGACATAGCGGCAGGAGAACTGAGCAAGTGGAGCAACAAGTATCTCACGACAGGAGCTCGGGTGACCATCATCAACAGCTACGTCCTGCCGATCTTCCTCTTTCAAGCGCAGGTGTACCCGCCGGACGACCTGCTGTGGCGTAGGGTGGAGAAGTTGATTGAAAACTTTGTGTCCGGTAATCATGCAGACACAGAGCGGCACTTCAGGCTCTGGAGCGGGGATCTGATATACACGCAAAGGGAGCAAGGGGGACTGGGGGTGATAGATCCGAGGGGGAGAATCGATAGTGTGGCGATGAGGTGCGCGGGAATGGCGCTGCAGCAGGAATGCTCACTAAGAAGAGGTTTGTCGGTGAAAGCGGCAGGCCTACCTCTTGGGTGGGCGACGCTGTATGCACATAAGGCGGTTCTGAGAGGAGGCTTGTTTAAAAGCAGGAGGTGGGCAAGGCTGTGTAAGACTTTGTTAAAGTCAACGGTGGTGGCAGTACCAGGGGCGGCGTCTAGGTGGGATGCAGAAGAGGAGTTTCTGTGCTATAACAGGCACATCATTCACTGCGGTGACGCCCCGTTCGGTGGGCAGAAGGGTACGGAGAAGCTGAGAAAGTGGTGAATGCGCGACATGGTGCAGAGGAAATGGGATGGCACAAGGACGCTTAAGTCGGAGGTGACACTGGCAAGGGAGTTGGGCGGGAACAAAGAGGCGGAGATGGCGCTGAAGGCGTTCAACGCGGCACCAGAGCGGTGGCGACAGTGGCTGTTGGCGCCTCTGACGGCGGAGGAAGTCGCGGCAGAATCATCGGTGGTGTGTACCAGGCTTCCAAGCGGACAAAGGTGTCTCTGGGAAATCTGCGGCAAGATGGGCAAAAAGGTGGAGCTTCGGGGGCTCAGCGGCAAAGGAGAGCGCACGTCGTGGGATGTAAGGCTGGTGCTGTGCTGCGACAGTGTGGTGCCGGCGAGGTTATCCCGTGAGCAGGCGATACGGGAGGCCGGGGATCCAAGGGCTCGGTTGCTCAGCTCATCGCTATTCAAAGAAGAGGTGGTGGTTCCAGTGAGGGAACTCAGAGAGCCAAGCAAGGGGATAGAGGCGGTGGAAGGGAAGAGGTTGAGCTGGGAGGCCCGGGCGGGCAGAAAAATTGACTGGGAGAGGAGCAGGAGGGTCCGGGACTCTTTGGTGGTTCCGGCCAAGGCGAGAGATGTGCTCCTCCGCGTGCACAACCTCAACTTGCAAGTGGGGGAGAGGGTTTCGTTTGTGAAAGGGGGGGTGGCATGCCCGAACTGCGGGCTGGAGGAGACGTTGGAACATTGTTTGCTGGAATGCAGGAGTGTGGCACCAGTGGCCCGTGCTGTCAAATCGGCGCTCAGCATGATGCAGCTAGCAAGGCGGGTTGACAGGTTGGCAGATTTTGTGTTTGGGGAAGAGGAAACGAAGTCCGGTTTTCCCGAGGCTACAATGGTGGCGGTGGCGATGCACCAGGTTTGGTTGGGAAGGTGTGATGTGTCGCTTCGTAAGGGGAAGAGGTTCCAGGCACGGAAGGTGCTCAGGAGGATTAATGTCGAGTTCAACAAACATGCGAGAATCTACTGTGGCAAACCGAGCAAGCAGGCGAGGAAGGATAAGGCGAGGTGGAACTTGGCGGAGGATGAGGCACGTGTCATGCGGCGGATATGCGTCAGCGAGGTAGTGGGGTTGAAGTGGCAAGGTGATTTTCAGTCTATCTGGTCGAACCCGAGGACCTTTGTGAAGCCACCGTAAAGCTGTGGGGAGGGCCAGGCGAAATTTCGTCAGCCTGATCCCAGTTCATCAGTTACGACTGAAGTGTTTTGCTTGTACTGAATTGTGTAAGCTTTCACTAAAAAAAAACAAGAGTCGACAAGTCGTCCTAGGGTTGCGAAGCGTTGTGCAATATTTCACACCATACAATATCATACAATATTATATATAGTATCGAATGTTGTTGTAACAGGTTTGGCACTTAATTTTGAATTGCGTCCGCATGGAAGAACGCTCGCGCGCAAGTATCGAACCTTCCACTTTTAGATGCCATAATCATCTTCGATCGACTGCGCTTGAAGCTCCGTTGTGAATCCGTGTTTTGAATTATAGTAAAAGTTTGTTTGCGACGAATATGCAATCTTTAGGGTTTGTTCCCCGTCACTTTCTACTCTCTTCCTCTCTTTGTTTCTCTTGGTTTGCTCCGGCTTCCCAAGCTCCACCTTCCCAAGCTTCCCAAGGTCAGAAGTTGTTCTACTAATGTTTTAGAACTAAGTTAGGTGATAGTAATAAACTAGATTAGAGTAGCTAGTTTTTTATGGTTGTATTCTACTCGTCTACTTAGTGTTGGTCGTTCTAAGGGGCTGCAAACTGTTTTTGTATTAGGTTCTAGGCTTTCTGTAGGACTTCAGCTTATCTCATCGCGTGATATTCCTTACGTCGTTCACCTTGCATCCGTTGTCCATTCCCTATCGCGCACTTTACCTTTCCATGATTAGATAGGCTCTTTCGTTGTTGTTTCTTTCTCTTTTTTCTCCTGTCCATCCTATGTTCTTTCTTTTCCAGTCTCATTTTTTATGTTTCTTCATATGTTATCTGATTCGTCCTTCTATTTACTGGGGTTCCTTTTGTTCCTCTATTCTCGTTTTTTTTTCTGTTGTTCTTTGTACCGTAATTGCACAAATTTGTTTATTGCGTTCATCATTCTGTTCCCTTCAATACATGCTGTTCTTTAACGTGAGACATTCCTTTGCCTTCCCTCCCCTTTCTTCACGTTTCTTTTTTCGGTTCCTTCTTTCATGATGTAAATCTGCATTTTAACTCTCTTCCCTTCTGCCCCTCCTGTTCTTTTCTCTCTTTTGCACTTCTCAGGTGATTTAATGTTTTATTGTAGCGGCCAAGTATGTGGAAAGAGACCAGTGGCGTCAGGTCTTTATTTTGTATTGGAGATTTTCGTTTGCATATGTGATCTTTGGTTTTACAGTTCGTGCACTGATTTTTTGTCTTGCAAATGTGTAAGATCTTGTGCGTATGTTTGATTGTATGTATGTGTGCGTGTGTCTGTATGTTGTGTATGAGTGTATACGTGTGCTTGTACATTGCAATGACAATGCACGTCTGTGGGTCTTAAAAAGATGGCTCAGGTCTATCATTTCACAAAAGGTTCATTGGCGCCAGGGCTGACGATATCAGACTATTTTAGTCTGATTGTCTGAAATTTCAGACTATTTTCCTGACATTCCTGATTTTTCAGAGTTGGCTGGTTTTGAAAAATGAGTGCTTCAGACTAATGGTTTTTTCGATACTGAAAAATTCAGAGAACTTGCTTACCGGATAATGAGTTATCATACTACAGAGTACGAACTCCCCTTCGCCATACCTGTTACTTCGAGGAAAACCCATCCCTCCGAACTTGTGAGAAACTGAACGAGAATGAATTGACTAAGGGAAAGTTGGGTACAAATGTAAACCCTAGAAAACTGTACCCCATATGTGCTACCCCACTATAGCCTACAGTAGCTATGTCATATAAATCTGACACACCCCCATAGGCAAAGTGGGGGAGAACAAGAGGTCACAAGACCAGTCAAGCAAAGCAAAGCAAGCTCAGGGTGGATCACAAAGTCACCACACATTCCGAGCACAAGTTCAAGGCCACAAGGCCAGTTCACATGCAGGATTACATATATATATAAGGCTAGACAAGCAAGAGCAGGTGTATATATATATGCAACAGTACAAACAAGGTCAAGGGGTGAGCAAGTGAGGCAAGGTAGGCACAAGACCCAGCTGAGTACAGAAGCGCTGATGATCACAAGGCGCAAGTGCCTTGGTGAAGATATCAGCAGTGTTGGCCTGAGAGGCCACGTACGCAAGCCGCAGCTGACCACGCTGCTGTAGCTCACGAGCAAGGAAGTAGCGGAGAGCAATGTGCTTCGTTCTGTGCTCCAGTCTCTGCTCTCGACACAAGGCCAGCATGGCCTTGTTGTCTACGTACAGCACTGGAGGAGAACGAGGCGGCTCTCCGAGGTCAGTCAGCAGGTAGGTGAGCCAGCGAAGCTCCTCTGCAGCCATGGCCCCGGCGTAGATCTCAGCCTCACAACTGGAGCCGAGAACAGAAGACGAGCGGGTAGCCCGCCACGAAACAGAGCCGGAACCAAGGCTGAAGGTGTAACCCTGTGACGACCGCTGCGTAGCCTGGTCGTCAGCCCAAGAAGCGTCTGCGTGCCCAGTGAGGACCACTGGACTCTGCCCTCCAAGCACAAGCCCCATGCCCGACGTACTGCACAAGTAACGCAACACCCTCTTCGCTGCAGCCATGTGCTCAGGTCTGTGTCTCCCAGGAGCAACATAGCGTGCGAGAATGCTAAGAGGGTATGCGAGGTCAGGTCGTGTGCAGGTCATCAGGTACATGAGGCAGCCAACAAGCTCTGGGTACGGGCCACTCGACTCTACGGACTCATCCGAAGGCAGAGCTGAGAGCGAGTGGCGAGTAGGCAGAGGAGTGGCCTGAGGCGAGGAGTACGTGAAGCCGAAGCGCTGAAGGACCTGCTGCACCATGTGTGACTGAGTCAGGGTAATGGTGCGGCGTGCTCTGTCCCGGGTGATCTGCAAGCCAAGGTAGCTGCGCAGTTCACCCAGGTCTGTGCACGTGTGTCTCTTCTGCAGCTCGGACTTCACGTGGGCGAGTCCAGCAGTGTCAGCTGTGGCAAAGACCAAGTCGTCGACGTACACGAGGATGTAGAACGGCGGCAAAGAAGTGTCGGTGCGCAGAAACAGCGACGGGTCGGCAGTAGAGGGAGCAAACCCAAGAGCCGCAAGTGTAGTCCTCAGTGTGTCGTGCCACTCACGCGGTGCCTGGCGAAGACCGTAGACTGGTCGCCGGAGGCTCCACTGGGTGCCAGGAGGAAAAGACCCAGTGAAGCCAGGTGGGCGACGCAGCCAGATCTCCTCGTGCAGGCTGCCCTGCAAGAAAGCAGTGCTGAAGTCAAGAGAGTGCAGCTCGTAGTCGCGATGAGCAGCTATGTGCAGCAGTACCCGAAGAGTGGTCATCTTCGGGGTGGGAGAGAAGGTCTGAAAGTAGTCAACTCCCTGCCGCTGACTGAAGCCACGAGCCACGTAACGCGCCTTGAAGACAGGCGGAGAACCCGGCGGTCGCTTCACCCTGAAAATCCACATGCCACTGACGATGTTCGCCCCAGGCGGGGGAACCTCGTCAACGTAGGTGCCTGTGGACTTCCAGGAAGCCATCTCTGTGTCCATAGCTGCCTGCCACTGAGAGGAGTAGGGACCCTCTATCGCCTCCGCGTAAGAGCGCGGAGTCGGGATGTCAAGTGCATCCGGGTCTCCCTCAGGGGTAAGCAGTACGGACACGAGATGAGGTGAAGCAGCAGCCAAACACTGGAACTCCTCCTGCCTGTCCTCAAGGACGTCCGTGCCAAGGGCACACTCACCCCCGACGGACGGAGGACAGACAGACTCAGTCTCAACGACAAGACTAGCAGCGTAGTCTAGACGACAGCGAGCAGCAAAGTCGACGAGCTCAGCAACTAGGGCAGACGCAGCAGTGGACTCAAAGGAAGGGTCAGTGACGACAGTAGCAAGGAGACGCGTGACAGTAGGACTGGCAGCATGAAGAGAGTCCGACTCCGGGTCGGGAAGAGCAGGAAGAGAGGACTCAGGAGGAGAAGGCAAAGGGGCACGCAGAGGAGCAGTGGACGGACGCAGAGACATCCGGTGCGTGCCAGGGACAGGAGGAGGACGCTGACGCGAACCACGACCACTAGAGCGAGCAGGACGGACAGGCGACGCAGGGCGAGACGCAGGCTCACGACGCTCAGCCAGACCTCCAGTAGGACCAGTGTAGGGAGAAGGAGCGGGCAGTGGGGAGGCCGGCTGTAACTGTAACTGTGACGGGACAGGCTGTGGACACTCTAAGGGAGGAGGAGGACCAGTAGAAGGCGGGAGACCAAGAACCTGCTGAAGGAGCGGAACGAAGTACGGCCGAGGCCGCGCGGCGACTCCAGACACGGCAGGGACAGCACCAGTACCCCCAGCGGCAGCACCAGCGCCAGCAGCACCTCCAGCTCCAGTACCTCCAGCAGCACCAGTAGCACCCCCAGCAGGACCGCCTCCAGGACCGACAGCAGTAGCCTCAGCGTCAACACCCTCAGCAGCTCCAGCTCCAGTCGTACCCGCAGGCCCAGCAGCTCCAGTACTCCCAGTACGAGCACCACCGGGACCCGCGGCACCAGCACCCTCAGCAGCCGAAGAACCTCCAGCTCCAGCAGCACGCCTCCAGCGCCGGGCAAACCACTCGCGCAGCTCCTGTGGGGAGAGTGGCTCCCGCCGAGACGAAGCACCCGGAGAACCTCCAGGCTCAGCACCGCCAGACGCCACACGAGCAGGCCCAGCTCCCTCAGGCTCCGCACCCCCAGGCTCAGCACCTCCAGGCGTAGCACCCCCAGGCTCAGCACCCCCAGGCTCAGCACCCCCAGGCTCAGCACCCCCAGTAGTAGCACCCCTAGGCTCAGCACCCCCAGGCTCAGCACCCCCAGGAGTAGCACCCTCAGGCTCAGCACCCCCAGGTGTAGCACCCACACGCTCAGCACCCCCAGAGTCAGCACCCCCAGGCTCAGCACCCTCAGCAACATCAGAGTCACCAGTAACCTCGACAGGCTCGACGGCGTCTACCTGGGACACACCTGAAGGGGCAGGACCCTGAGGGGGGAGGGGGTCTACCGGGGGGGGACCTGGCACAAGGAAGAGCGGTGGCGGGGGGAGGGACGGAGTGCGGTAGGGGAAGAGGCGGTAGTAGGGGACCAACTCGTCAAACGTGACGTCCCGGGAGGACAGAACACGGCGAGAGGTGGGGTGGTAGAACTGCCACCCTGGCGCGTCAGGGGGGAAGCCAAGGAAGACGCAAGGAGCAGCACGAGGGGACAGCTTGTCCGCAGACAAGTCGCGGACAAACGCCCGAGATCCCCAGACACGGAACGCAGACGCATCGCCAACCTTCCCCGTCCACAGCAAAGCTGGGGAGGTCTCCGGCATGGAGACCCTGGGGTGAAGGTTGATCTGATGCGCCGCGTACCGAACCGCAAACGGCCACAGAAAATGGGGGGCAGCCGCATGCATCATGGACGTACGGGCGACGTCCATGACCATGCCAATGCGGCGCTCAGCAATCCCATTTTGCCGTGGAGAGTCCGGAAGCGTGAAGGTCTGGCGGATGCCTCGTGCACGACAGTAGGCTCGCAGAAGGCCAGAGGAGAACTCTCCACCTCTGTCAGAGTGCAGACGCAGAACAGGAAAGTCCGAGCCGAAGCTCTGCCTGAGCTGGAGACGAGCTGCGCGGATCCAGTCGATCAACACCTCAGTGACATCACCCTTGCTGCGCAAGGGGAAGACTGTGGTGTAACGCGAGTAGTCGTCAACCACCAGCAGGAAGTAGCGCTCGTGACCCTGTCCACGGACGCGGGCCGGGCCCCACACGTCCATGTGAAGCGTCTGTAGCGGGGCCTCTGTCGGAGGAAACTGGGAGGAGTGAGGGGCAGCCCGCTGCCGCCCCTCGACACAAGGGACGCAGGTAGGGCCTGGCCCCGGAGGAAGGGGAGGGAGGGACCGGGGAAGACCAGAGACAAGGACACGAGAGGCCATGCCTCGGAGACGAAGCAGGGAGGGGTGACCAAGGCGGTGGTGCCAGAGGAGAGTCTCGTGCGACAGGAGGCGACACGAGCAGGGGGCAGACTCAGGACCAGACCTGGACGCTGCAGCAAACACCTGACCCGACGCAGCTACCTGACCAGACGCAGTGACTGGAGGAGACGCAGTGGTCAGTGTGTACAGGCTCGACCCCGGCCGACGTGTAAACGTGGCCAGGTGTTGGCCTGTCCGAGCGTCCGTGCAGTGGGTCACCCGCTGACTCGCAGGAGTGAACTGGTGAACCCCCGCATCCTGTAGGTCAGCACCACTCACCAAGTTCGTAGAGAACGAGGGGAGGTAAAGACCAGACAGGGTGCCAGAGGGGGCCGCCGGACACGGGAGGACAGTGGAGAAGTGAGCAAGGACAGGACCCCCAGAGGGGTCTGCCAGAGAGACTGCAACTGGCCGGCCAAGCGGCGTGAGTGTGGTGCGGTCTCGAAAGAAGGAGCGAGAAGCCCCCGAGTCAAGGGTGAAGGTGTGGGAGGCCGAAGCCGACGCAGTACCTGAGAGAGCAGACTCACCAGCACCTGAGGGAGCAGACACACGAGCACCTAGAGCAGCAGCCTCGCTAGCACCTAGAGCAGCAGCCTCACCAGTACCTAGAGCAGCAGTCTCAATGCTCGGGTCGGGCGGAAAACACCGGTAACAGTCACCCTCATCACCAATAGTCACAGCATACATGGCAGCAAGAATAGCATCAAAGTCAAGGTCAAAGACAGCTACACCCGCCCTAGACAGCTCGCCCCAGCGGGGGATCTCAGTGGCCTCAGGGAACTGGTGACACCAAGCGTCCGTCAGGCGGCCAAAGCAGCGCTGGGTGGAGTGCGCACCCCCGCACTGCTCACCCGCGCGGTCGCCGGTGCGTAGGACGTAGGTGCACGGACCAGTACCCCCACCCCGCTGGCGTGCAGCGTACCACTCACGGAGCTGCTGAGGGGGGGGGATGTCACGAGTGCGCTGCTGCCGCTGCTGCTGCTGCTGCTGGCGCTGACCACCACCGGAGCCGACCCTCTGCGCAGCGCCACCTCGACCAGCTCCACCTCCTCCGCCGCCGCCTCCTCCACCGCCGCCACCTCCGCCACCTCCGCTCCCACCGCCACCGCCGCCGCCGCCTCCGCCTCCACTGCCGCCACCGACACCTCCACCCCCGCCACCACTCCCACCACCACCCCCACCCCCTCCACTGCCTCCACCGCCACCTCCGCCACCCCCGCCAACCCCTCCAGCACCCTTGCCCCCCTTGCCCTTGCCGGTGCGGCGTCTCCCGCTCGGGGCAGACGCAGCGCCGACCGACTCGAAACCAACGAGGTCGGCCGCAGCAGCAGAGGCAACAGAGGGCAAAAGGGGGGAGGGGGAACACCCCTCAAAGACGGGGGTGCGAGGGTCACCACGAGAGGCTCCTACAGCGACTATGCTCTTCTCTGCTGCTAGGAGGGCCTTCTCGAGGAGGTCAACGGTGAGAGTGGTGGGGCAAACTGAGAGGAAGTGGTCCCTGACTACGCGAAGGGAGTCAGGGAGCCGGGTGACTATGTAGTAGAGGGTGATGTACATGGGGGGGGGGTTCTTGGCGCAGAATTCAGCAGGAAGCGCAGCGCGGTAGCGAGTGTCACTAGTGCGGAGGTGCGTAATGAGGTCAGCGACTGTGGGAAAGGCAGCAAGGTCAGGGAAGAGGTACGGTAGCATGAGGCGGCTCAGTGCAGCAGTGGCAGGGGAGGAGTAGCGCGCAACTACAGCGTCGTACAAGGTGTGAGCACTCTTGTACTGGCTAAAGTGCGCACGCTCAGAGGTAGGCAGGTGGCGATGCACAGCAAGACGTGCAGCAGCATCGCGTGTGGCCCACTGTGAGCGAACAGTGGCGTCGGCATCAGCAGCAGGGGCAGGAGAGGCACCAGAGGTGAGGTCAAAGAGGGAGAGACCGTCTGCCCTATCGCACTGTAGGAAAAGCTGCAGGTCATCTACCCAGACGTCAAAGTCAATGGCCCGACCCTCAGCGTCAAAAGCGAGGACACTAGGGGTAGCCATGACAGCAGTGGACTAGCAGCGCGAACAGTAGGGTAAGGGCAGTGCAGTGACAGAGGCGCTGCTCTTACCGGACAGGGCGGCTCGGGCGGCTCGGCGGCTCGGCGGGTCGGCAACTTGGCGGCTCGGGCGGCTCGGCGGTACGGCGGCTCGGCAGCAACTGCGGCTCGGCGACTCGGCGACTCGGGCGGCTCGGGCGGCTCGGCGGTACGGCGGTTCGGCAGCAACTGCAGCTCGGCGGCTCGGCGACCCGGCGGCTCGGGCGGCTCAGGTGGCGCGGCGGCTCGGGCGGCTCGGGTGGATCGGGCGGCTCGGCAGTAGCTCGGCGGCGCCGGCGGCTCGGTGGTGACGGCGGGGCCGCGTGGGGACGGCGGCGGGGCCGGGTGGAGCGGCGGCGAGGCCGGGTGGAGCGGCGTCGGGGCCGGGTGGAGCGGCGTCGGGGCCAGTAGAGGCGGCGCCGGGGCCGGGAAGGGCAGCTCCGGGGCTGCAGGGGTAGGCGACGGGGCCAGCAGAGGCGGCGCCGAGGCAGGGAAGGGCGGCGCCGGGGCCGCAGGGGTAGGCGACGGGGCCGCGAGGGCGGCTTGAAGAGGCCGCGAGGGCGGCTAGAAAGGGGCCGCGAGGGCGGCTAGAAAGGGCCGCGAGGGCGGCGTGAAAGGGCCGCGAGGGCGGCGCGACACGAAGGAGCCGCGAGGGCGGCGGATCGGGGCCGCGAGGGCGGCGCGACGCGGCCGCTAGGGCGGCGCGACGTGAAGGGGCCGCGAGGGCGACGCGACGGGGCCACAAGCGCGACGCGACGGGGCCGCTAAGGCGGCGCGACAGGGTCGAGAGAGGGGAGCGCGACTCGGGCAGTGGAGAGCGCGCTCCGGGCAGGAAAAAAAATGTGGCGGGCCCTAGGAACAGTTCCCACAGGGGAACCTGCTCGATACCATGAGAAACTGAACGAGAATGAATTGACTAAGGGAAAGTTGGGTACAAATGTAAACCCTAGAAAACTGTACCCCATATGTGCTACCCCACTATAGCCTACAGTAGCTATGTCATATAAATCTGACAAAAAATTCAGAGAACTTGCTTACCGGATAATGAGTTATCATACTACAGAGTACGAACTCCCCTTCGCCATACCTGTTACTTCAAGGAAAACCCATCCCTCCGAACTTGTGCAAAAGGTTCGTTAGTAGGAAAACCTGCCTTAGTCTCTGAATTATAATATTTTCAGAGTTATACTTCTCTGGTTCCTGAGAAATCAGAGTATTCACTTTTTGGAAAATGGGCCTCAGACTAAAAAAAATTGGGGGGCCAAAAAAATCAGAGTGGTTTTATTCGAAAAGTCAGCCCTGATTGGCGCACAAAGTGACTCGTGTGTTGCCACTTCGAACTGGATTTGATAGGGTTGACAATTTTTTTAGGATTTACAGATTGTGTTGTTTCATGTGATAGTTGATTATTCAAAATCTATGCTATTGACCTCCCCCCCATGCTAGGCAGGGGATGGCGGTAGCTTAGTTTTTGGGTCGTTAACTGTCACGCATTTTATTTTTATTATGTGCATGCATGTGCTTCATTATACATTACATATCATATTAAACATTATGCATCCTATTGTTAGAATTTATATGTAACTGCCTGTAGCTGTAGTTTAGTGTAGTTATTATAAACTGTTGGTGGTGCACCTTCTTTGCATGCTCTGTTTACTATATGTACCCTAGTGCTATAGTGAACATCACTTTTTCCCATTCTCGACTCTCACCTTGGCACAACCTCCTCGACTTCCCCTAGGCCTAGGCTACTAAGCCTAGGCCCTACCTAAAACCTAAGCTTACTCTTACTTAGTAACTCAACACCTATAGCATTGTTTTTTATGCACATGCATTTATTCATCATTATTACAACACAATTTAATAGCAAAACATATAATGCAAACAGGACAACATATCTGCACAGAACACCTGATAAAAAAAAATCATATGGTTTGATGTACTGTAAACAGTATTGACAACTACTCACTATGCACAGTATGGGAAAAGGTACTGTAGTTGATGAATTTTATTTTCATATTTTATTTAAAATTAATAAATATGAAAATAAAATTTGGCAGAATCGATCGTACCAGGGTTGCTTCGCAACCCAAAAAAAAAACTACATGTGATGTTATATGCAAGAAGCATCAGGCAGCCTTGCAGCTGACACTGTGCCTTATTTCATCATCTCCCATGACACAAGTTCACATTTGACCATTTCACCAGTCCTAATCCTCACAGCCATCACTCCCCTCATCCCCATCATCCTCCGTCCCTCCCTGCTGTGAAGCAATCACAACCACCCGTCCCTCAGGTCCCACAGTAACCACCCTTCTCACACAGCCCTCTCCCCCACCCCACCTCCCACGCCTCCCTCCCGGCATAGACATGAGCAGGAACTGCTTCTGGGATGCCAGAAACCATTTCCCACTGCGCCTCGCCTTGATCTCACACAATAGCTCTCCAGCAACCATCCATGCAAACGACAGAGGTGGCCTTTTGTGAAGCGACTCCTCTAGAGAGCATGTACCCCTTTGTGACCTCTCCTGTACCTGCCTGATAGCTTTCTCCTGGGCAGCAGTGTAGACGACTTCATATATCGCGCTGGCTTTCCGCAGCAGATACATCGGCGCACATGGCTCCTCAAAGGATGGGGACCAGTTTCCATAGAGAATCTGCAGGTTAGATCAGCATAGGGGAAACACATGGAGTGATATAAGCTCAACAAGAGAATCTTGGGTGGCTGTGGCTGAGCAGGAAGCAAGGAGGCAGAGGAGAGTTGGCAGCAATTCCAAAACCCTTGTCAAATAAATTAAAACCCAGTCAGCCTCTTTTCCACCTTGCTGCGGTGTTCCTCCTGTACCTGCATCCGTTCTTTTCTCTCCTTTTTCATATCTCTCTCTCTATTCTTCTTCTTCTTCCAGCTCAAGAACATGCATCCACCAGTCCCACCCCATCACCTTGCGGTAGTACTCCTTTTGCAGCTGCATCTGTAGTTTTAGCCAACTCAGAAACACCGTTCAACATAACACACCCACCCCATCACCTTGCGGTAGTACTCCTTTTGCAGCTGCATCTGCAGGTCGCGCTGCTTGGGCGAGAGGTTGCGAGAGAAGATTGCAGAGATTCTCAGATTGTACGCCTGGCAGTGTTTCTTCCACACGTCCAGCAACTCGTGCTTCTCCTTCAGCTCAACAGACGGCGCACACGGCTGGGTGAGAATCAGGTCGGGGTCGAGCTCGTATGCTGTTAATGGGTTGGCTTCTGAAGGGGATGGAGGAGCGAGGCGGGAGCAGGCAAAGCGGGAGATTGGACGGGAGAGGTTAGGAGGGGAACGGAGAAAGAGAGCAACGGGCATTTTATGGTAAAAAGGCAGCTGCTTTCAGCACATGCAGTGGCGTAGCAGCAGCAGCCTAAAATGCAGGAGCAGCAGCCTAAAATGCAGGAGCAGCAGCCTAAAATGCAGGAGCAGCAGCCTAAAATGCAGGAGCAGCAGCCTAAAATGCAGGAGCAGCAGCCTAAAATGCAGGAGCAGCAGCCTAAAATGCAGGAGCAGCAACCTAAAATGCAGGAGCAGCAGCCTAAAATGCAGGAGCAGCAGCCTAAAACGCAGGAGCAGCAGCCTAAAATGCAGGAGCAGCAGCCTAAAATGCAGGAGCAGCAGCCTAAAATGCAGCAGCAGCAGCAGCCCAATGCGTTGCAGAACAGCACACAACTCACCTAAAGGAACCGCTCTGGTGTGTTGCACGAGGTCAAAGATCTGCACCATGATGGAGCGCGAGTGGACCTTTGGGTCAGCTCAGACCTTTGGGTCAGCTCAACCCAGACCATTCACACCAGGCAGCACCCCAGCACACAGCGGCCTCAGCAGCACGAGCAGCAGCAGCAGCAGCAGCAGCAGCAGCACCCAACTGACCGAATGGCATCACTCTGGCTCGCTGCACAAGGTTGAAGATCTGCCCCATGATGGACTGTGCGTGGACCTTTGGGTCAACCCAACTCATACCATTCACACCTGGCAGGCAGCACCCCAGCACACAGCGGCCTCAGCAGCAGCCTCCAACTCACCGAATGGCATCACTCTGGCTTGCTGCACAAGGTCAAAGATCTGCCCCATGATGGAGCGCGAGTGGAACACCGAGCCTGCAGGAGCAGCAGCCTGGTCGTAGTGTGGGCGCCGCGTGCGCTCCAGGTAGTTGGGGATGAACACCTGATGGGGGAGGAGGGGGAGAAAAGGGAAGGGGCAGCGGCAGAGGGTTGGGAACAGCCGCCTGCCCCGGCACCACCGTGTAGTGTGGGCGCCGCGTGCGCTCCAGGTAGTCCGGGATGGACACCTGATGGTAGGGAGGAGGGAGGGGGGGTTTGTGACTTTTGAGACGTCTCAAATGCAGCAGCCTGGTCCGGCACCACTGTGTAGTGTGGGCGCCACGTACGCTCCAGGTAGTTGGGGATGGACACCTGATGGGGGGGTTAGGGGAGGGAGGGGTTAGAGGGTTGGGGGAATGGGGTAGCGGAGGGAGAGAGAGAGAGCGAGTTCAAAGCCACCACCGTGTGTAGTGTGGGCGCCGCGTGCGCTCCAGGTAGTTGGGGACGGACACTTGGTGGGGGGGGAGAGGGGAGAAAGGTGAAGGGGACGGGGCAGGGGGTAGGGTTAATGGGGTAGAGGAGGGAGAGAGCGAGATCAAGGGCAACACCGTGTTGCAAGGGGGCGGCGTTGCAAGGGGGAGGAGGGATCAGGTTGACAAAAAGCGACAAAGCCACTACGGACAGACCGCCAGCCTGTTTGGACCGACCAAATAATCACCGGTCTTGGGCGTTTTCATGGACTGACTGACCTGTTCGCCGGTCTTGGGAGCGTCGAGCGCACGCTCATAAATGAGCATGACCTGCTCACCTCACAGCACTCGTGCTGCACTGCGGGTTAGACTGTCAGAACCAACTCAACAATCAACAATTCATGGACTGACCGACTGGACGACCAACTGACTGACCTGTTCGCCGGTCTTGGGAGCGTCTCGAGCGGACGCTCATAGATGAGCATGAGCTGCTCACCTCACACAAAGCTCGTGTTATGGGCCGTGCTTTCGGCTTCGACTCATGAATAAATGATTCACCATGGACTGACCTGCTCGCCCGTCTTGGGGGCGTCCAGCGCTCGCTCATAGATGCGCACGAGCTGCTCACATTACTCGTGCTGCGCTGTGGGCCGTTCTGTCACAGGGGACTCAACAAGCAACAATTCACCGACCGACATACTGACCTGCTCGCCTGTCTTGGGGGCGTCCAGTGCGCGCTCGTAGATGCGCATGAGCTGCTCACAGTACTCGTGCTGCGGCCCGTGCTCGTCCAGGTACGATGCATGCAGGTTGTACGCGCGCCCCGTCACACTGCCGCACGCAGCACGGATATAGAAAAGATATGGGAAAATGCAGGCAGAGGGGCGGAGTTTGAGGCGACCTACACGTGCTGCGGGCTGTGGTTGTCCTCCAGGTATACTGTGGGTCCAGGTAAACCCTAAACCCTGGACCGTCCAGGTCTTAGTGGGAATATTCGCTTATTGCGTATATACGCTTATCGTATATACGCACTCTTATATACGCTATACGCTGTAGGGACGGGTTTGGGAAAACGCTTTTCCGGGCAGAAAAAAAACTTCCCGGGCAGGGTCAAAAAAAGCCCGGGGGGGGGGGGGGGGGGGGGGGGGGGGGGGGTATGGGGGTGGGGTATGGGGCCTGAAGTTTCAGTGATTTTTTTTTTCCACATTACACATATACCACGGCCTACACATAACTACTGTCATCACTACTATCATCACTATCATCACTACTATCATCACTTACCATCATCACTTACCATCACTACTATCATCACTACTCCATCACGACCATCACTTCTCTCTCAGACAAGCTACGTACTACTACTCCTTAGGACTAGCCGCCCACAGCAAGCCACATTTGCCCCCTCTAGTTAGCGTACTCGTCTTCGAGGATGTCGTCTTCGCCTTCCTCCTCATCCTCTCCCTTCGTCTCGTCTTCCAGCCCATTGTATCCCGCCGGGATTGGAGGCTCCGCTCCAATCCCGGGCACCACATGTGGCAAGACATCAACGCGCGTGTGCCAGTTGCGCACAACATTCCAGTTGTGCGCAACATAGACCAAGTCCCTGCACTTGGCGGATCCGAGCCTGTTGCGACGTGCGGTGTGAACGGCATCCCACGAGGACCATCCACGCTCACAAGGTGAGGCTGACACGGCCTGAGACAGCACCCGTACCGCGAGCCCCGCCACTCGAGGGGCATCAGTCCCATTCCACTGCCACCACTTCACCATGCTATACTTTCCCTCTTTCACCAGCTTCCTCTGTGCCACGGCTTCCGGCATCCCAAAAGAACCCTTCATGTCAAGGAACGCCCTCAGCCCGTCCCCCAGCTCAAGCAAGATGTCGCACGCGTCATCCCCCCCATCCTCGCGGCTCGCAAGGAACTCGGCCTGCTGGCTGATGAACGCCTTGAAGACTTTCGTGCACTCGGTTTCAGTGCCGAAAATTTCTTCCTCCTGATTCGCGGGGTTGAGGATGCGGCCAGCGACATGCATGGCGCATGCGAGGCTGCCGTCCCAGCGGTCTCTGAGGATGCGGCGGATCTTGTCCTTGTCCCCGTCGCTCAGCTGCTCCTCGTCCGCATCGAGCAAGCCCCCCATGTCCTCAGTCAACTGCAGCATCAAATCGTACAGCCTCCCCATCATCCCCACGGCATGCCCGTCCGTCTGCCTCATCACCTTAAAGGGCAGCTTCAGCAGTGCGACGAAGAACTCGGCCGTCTTCCACCAGGCGGCATCATGGATCAGCGCACTGAACCCGTCACACGATTTCTTCCGGTCCCCTACCGCCCACTCCTTCCAACCCTCGCTCGTCACCATGTTGGTAAGGCTGCCGCGCATCGCACATAGCCGGGATATGGCTATGTAGTTGGTCCCGAATCGGGTTCCAGCCGGCTTCAGCGCCTGCAGAACCTTCCCCTCCACCAATTCCGGCTTCCGCAGGTACCCTCGGGTCCAGTGGTGGTTGCGGACGAAGCTAGATATCTCCCCTCCCTTGTCGACCACCGGCTTAGCCCATCCCATCTTCCCGACATCTTCCATGAGAAGATCCAATACGTGAGTGGCGCACAGCACATCCTGAATGTGCGGCCACTCCTGTAAGAGCTGCTTCACCGCCACCGCATAGTTCGACCCCCCGTCCATGCAGAACGCAACAACGTTTTCTGGACCCACTTCCTCCACCACGGGCCTAAGAATTCCCGCCACGTAACCTCCGGTTTTCCTCTCCATGTTGCAGTCAATACAGTCGGTGAAGACGGCGCCGGAATCGTTTACGAGAAGCACGTTGGCCTGCGGCCTGCCGTTGTGGTCCGTCATCATGTCGGACGAAACCGTCACGCCCGTCCTCTTCCAGCTCGCCTTAATGCCCACCAAACCCTGCTCGATTCCGTTGCGACACGAGAGAAGGCCAGCACCGCTGATGTATTTCCTCTTGGGAGGGACGTAGTCGACGCCGGCGCGCTTGACGAGGTTCAATGCATTGACCATCAGAGGATGGTCAATGTGGCGCTCGGGGATATGGAGGGCGGCCCAAGCAAGCGCAAGTGCCTCGTCCGCTTCTCTCTTTCTTGCAGCCGCATCCCCATCAAGGTAATCGGTGATGCGCGCCCGCTTCACACCATTAGCCTTGACCGCGGCAACCGCTTCAGCTGCTGCCCGCCTCTTCTCTTCGGCCGCAGCAGCCTTTGCCTCGTATTTCGCGCGCATGGCCAAGCGCGCATCTTGCGGCGCATCCTTGCAAAGCACCACTTCACGGCGTTTCATCCCCTTCCACGACGTGGAGTGTTGCGCGCATCGGATGGCAGCACCAGTGTAGACGTTGCTGCAGAACTTGCACTCGTACTGCTGAGCTTTTCCCTCGACCCTCTTGATGATGCGGAAGTGCTTGAAGAAGGCATGGTCAACGTCGGGGAGATACTCCCGTGCCTCGGTTAGAAGAGTTTGCGAACTGCCAACGGTGTTAACTGACGGTGGCGTTAGAGGAGAGGTAGTACTCGTCGACATAGGCACCATGCGCTAGGGAATGCCTAGTGCTCTGCTGGTAGCGAGAGAAGACCTAATGAGTTGGATGTTGGGGGTGTGCTTGTTTTATGGCGAGTTGATTGTGGGAGTGGGAAGATGGCCAACAAAAATTGGAGAGGTGTTGGTTGCGAAGGGTTTGAATGCGGTACTGATAGTGAACACCAAAATGTGAGGGAACGTGCAGGCGCGACTCGACGAACGTGACTTTCCATTTGCGACACGAACTTTCAACCCACGTCCACGCTAGCACACAGCGCGGACGTGCCATCTGACCCCGCCAATGTCTTCGTCGTGCAATTCCGAAGCGAACCGTATAGGTTGAAATTTTCTGGCCGGGCTGCCCCAAAAAAAAATTGGCGAGCGTATAGCGTATTCGATAGCGTTTAGCACTATATTCCCACTTAGGTCCAGGTTGCAAGTTGCCGGTTGTAAGAATTATTGGCCTTTCACACACGCACCTGGACCCACATGCCAGCCTACCACTCACCTAACCAGATATCAGACCACTGAAATGGTTCTCTCTACTCTCTACCCCACACGCACCTGTGCCCAGAAGCCAGCCGGCCCCACATGCCCAGCAATTGCGCCTCCAGCTCTGCTGGGTTCAGCTGCGCCGGTGGCCTCGCCCCCGCGCTCATCCTCCCCCGAGTTGTCCGCGTGGGAGGGGCCACTTCTTTGAATGCGCCAGTCACCTGCACGGGCAGGAAAGGGATATAGATGGTGGGGTGAGTGCCAGTGAGGGATGGTGCGGGTGACATGGACTAGTGGTGGGATCTTGTTGCTGTATCCCTTGCTTGCCTTCCAGCCTTCCACGCTACTCACTCCCACTCCTGCTGTGCAGCACTGTGAGGGCAAGGGCGCTGTTGGAACGCGAGGGGAAGGGGAAAAGGAGAGGGGGGGGTATACGATGAGGTAAGAACGTAGGGTGAGTGCCCATGTAAGTCATCCCCACTCAGGGGATACAGAGGAGGGTGGAATCCACTTTAACCCCACGAGCACGCAACGCTCTCTCTCTCACCTGCGGGTGGAAGCACACCATGAACTTCTCCCCATCCAGGTCACCCCCACTCAGGGGTCGCCCCCACTCAGGGGTCACCCCCACTCAGGGGTTACCCCCACTCAGGGTCACCCCCACTCAGGGGTCACCCCCACTCAGGGGTCGCCCCCACTCAGGGGTCACCCCCACTCAGGGGTCGCCCCCACTCAGGGGTCACCCCCACTCAGGGGTTACCCCCACTCAGGGTCACCCCCACTCAGGGGTCACCCTCACTCAGGGTCACCCCCACTCAGGGGTCACCCTCACTCAGGGGTCACCCCCACTCAGGGTCACCCCCACTCAGGGGTCACCCCCACTCAGGGATCACCCCCACTCAGGGATCACCCCCACTCAGTAGGTGGCCATGCGTAGCCTACACCCAAACCACACAAGCCCGCATGCTCACCTGCGGGTGGAAGCACACCATAAACTTGTCTCCATCCAGGTCGCCCCCACTCATAGTATCCGCCACCGACCGCCGCCCGGTCACCGGGAAGATGACGCAGTAGCGCGCGCTGGGCGGCAGCAGGGCGGCGATGGCCGGCGAGTGCACGGCGTTCATCAGCCGCAGGTGCCCCGGGTGCAGCGATGGGCTACGGTACATGAGACAGCGGCCTGTCACTGGACCGTCCTTGCTGGTGTGGGGAGAGGCAGAGAGGGAAAGGGAAGGCAAGGGGGGGAAAGAAACCTACTTTCAGGGCAACTCAGGTTGAGGCACAGGATGCCTCGGGTGCAGAGACAAGCTGCGGTACATCACACACGGCCCTGTCACTGGACCGTCCTTGCTGGAATAAGATTAGAGAAGGATGAGAAGGTAGCATGAGTGGGGTTAGGGAGAGGAGATGGCAGATGGGCTAGTGCTGTATGCTCATGGTTGCATTGCATGCACACAACAACACTGGTCGTGGTCTAAGCGAGGCACTCGAAGAGTGCCAGAAAGCAAGCAAGCGTGCACTGAAGTGCAGGCAAGGGAGCAAGGGAGCAAGTAAGCAAGGGAGCAAGTAAGCAAGGGAGCAAGTAAGCAAGGGAGCAAGTAAGCAAGGGAGCAAGAACGAAAACGACCGGAAACTTCAAATGAACGTGCAAGTGTGTGTTTGAAGTTTGCTTCTGTGGAAGCAAGAGAGGGCAGCATACAGCAGCACGACGACTTGGTCAGGCAGCAGTGAGGCAGTGGGGTCAGCCACGCCCATGAGGTAGTACGATCGCTCTGCTGGCAGGTGACCTCGCTCTAACGACTGGGGAGGGAGGAAGGGGGTGATGGGGCGGCGGAGATGAGAGCGTGTAGTGAGAGATGGAGAATGGGAGAAGCAGCTTTTGAGGCAGCAGCTCGTCCGAGGCCCTTGTCAAACTATGAGGTAGTACGACCGCTCTGCTGGTAGATGGCCTCGCTGCAGTGACTGGATGGGGGAAGGGGGGGTGATGGGGCGATGGAGGGAAGGGGCAAGGGGAGAGGGAGCGAGCGAGAGAGATGGAGATGGCTGACAATGGGTGCGGATGGGCCGGCCAGTGTGACGGATCATGGTGGTATAAAGACACTCGGATGGACTGCGACAAGAAGGTCACATACCGTTCCTCTGCGGCTCTGTTGACGCACACACACAACAGAACAAAGGCCATGCACGCACCTCTGCTGCAGCGCACACGTGTGACGTACGCACCTCTGCGGCCTTGTTGACACACGTGTGCAGTGCATCCTGCAAGTAGGGCTCAGAGAGCGGGATGCCACTGGCGAGCATCTGCAGCAGCTGCGGTGCACACAACAGAGGTCACACATGATATGACGCACCTCTGCTGCCTTGTTAACGCGTCTGTGCAGTGCATCCTGCAGGTAGGGCTCCGATAGCGGGATGCCACTGGCGAGCATCTGCAGGGGCTGCATGAAGTAGCTCGCTCCGTGCGATGCTGACGAATGGTTCACACTGCGCAGTATGTCTGCACGTGATGTGCATGGGGGCATATGGGGCATGGGGGCATGTGGGGCATGGGGGCATGGGGACATGTGGGGCATGGGGGCATGGGGGCATGGGGGCATGGGGGCATGGGGACATGGGGACATGGGGACATGGGGACATGGGGGCATGGGGCCATGGGGACATGGGGACATGGGGACATGGGGACATGGGGACATGGGGACATGGGGACAGGGGGACATGGGGACAAGGGGACATGGGGACAGGGGGACATGGGGACAGGGGGACATGGGGACAGGGGGACATGGGGACAGGGGGACATGGGGACAGGGGCACATGGGGACAAGGGGACATGGGGACATGGGGACATGGGGACATGGGGACATGGGGACATGGGGACATGGGGACATGGGGACAGGGGGACATGGGGACAAGGGGACATGGGGACAGGGGGACATGGGGGACATGGGGGACATGGGGACAGGGGGACATGGGGACAGGGGGACATGGGGACAGGGGCACATGGGGACAAGGGGACATGGGGACATGGGGACAAGGGGACATGGGGACAGGGGGACATGGGGACAAGGGGACATGGGGACAGGGGGACATGGGGACAGGGGGACATGGGGACAGGGGCACATGGGGACAGGGGGACATGGGGACAGGGGGACATGGAGACAGGGGGACATGGGGACAGGGGGACATGGGGACATGGGGACATGGGGCATGCATGTACACATATACACACACGCACGCGCACACACGCCGACAGGAACATGACTGGTACGTACGTATGGCCCACATTGAGCAAGGCCAGAGTGGCGATGAGATGAGAGAGCGCCATGTGCATGCACATGAGCCTCATGGAGCGAACTAACTAAGGGTCCATCGCCCTACAAATACATAGTCCATCGTGGGCCAACAAACAACAACCGCACCCCCTCCTACCATTCCACAACCCTTTCCCCCAGCCCCTTCCGCGGGCCATTCCCCTCGCCCTGTTCCCCCATCCCAAGCCCGTTTCTACCAACCCCTCTCCTCCCCCCTTCCATCCTAGACCCAGGAGCGCACACTTGGAAGCAGCGAGGCGGTCGGAGGGGAGCGCCATGGCGTCGGTGCACTGTTGGCGCACGAGGGAGAGGAAAAGTTCCTGAGGCACCCCGCACGCCACCAGCAGCCGGCTTCTGGACACACCTCAACAGAATCGCGTTCTGAATTGCTTCAGAGACTTCCCACTCCCAGCCCGCACACATCCCCCCCCCCAGCCCGCCCAGCCAGCCCGTTTCCACCCCCCCTCCCCCTTTCCCCTTAGACATAAAGCGCACACTTGGAAGCAGCGAGGCGGTCGGAGGGGAGGGCGATAGCCTCGGCGCACTGACGGCGCGCGAGGGAAAGGAAGAGGTCCTGAGGCACCCCGCACGCCACCAGCAACAGCAGCAACGTGCGGTTGAACGTCGCCTCTGATGGCGCCTTGCTGCTCGTGGGCCAGAGAGAAGGTGGGAAAGGGGTAGAGGGAAGACTTTTGAGGTGCCTCAAAAGCCACCAGCAGCAGCAGCAGCACCAGCAGCAGCAGCAGCAGCAGCAGCAGCACCAGCAGCAGCAGCAGCAGCAGCGTGCGGTTGAATGTCGCCTCTGATGGTGCCTTGCTGCTCGTGGGCCAGAGAAGGGGGGAAGAGAAGGGGGGGAGAGACGGGGGGGAGAGAAGGGGGGGAGAGGGGGGTGGAGGGGGAAGGGCAGTTTTGAGTCAACTCAAAGCAGCATGTGGTTAAAGGTTCCCTGATGGCTCCTTGCTGCTCATGGGACAGAGGAAGGGGAGAGGGGGGGAGGGATAGACTTTTGCGGCGTCTCAAATGCCAGCAGCAGCAGCAGCAGCGTGCGGTTGATTCCCCACCCCACCCTACCCCACCCCATCCCACCCCACCTTATCCAGACCAAACCAACTCAGCCTCACAAAATTCAGCAGATATTTTTGCATAAAACCCCGCCCAACCGGACCCAGCCCAGCCCACCTGGTGTCGTTGACCTCTAGCTTGTTGACAGCTGGCACGGCCCTGCCCTGGCCCCTGCCCCCTTTGCGTGCCTGCAGCAGCACCGGATCAGGTGTGACCTTTACCATGCTCTCCCGCACCACTATCTTCACTCCCGGCTGCACGTTCAGCGATTCAGGGAACTGCAGGGGGGAGGGACAGGCAGGAAGGGGAAGGGGGGAGCGAGAAGAGGTGATGCTAAAATTCAAGAATGAGGTCACTTGTTCCCTGAAACATCCCTCCCAGCCTCACAGCCTCGTCATCCCCTCACCACCTCACAGCCTCACAGCCGCAAATGGATGCCAATGCTTGCACACAGTCAGAAGTCTCCCTAGAATGGTCAGTAGCCACGACACAGCACAATTGGACACAGTCCAGGCGCCTCAAAAGTGTTTCTTTGCCTCTTCACCGCCTCCCACTCCTCACAACCTCACCGCCCTCCCTTCCCCGCGCCCTCACCTGTGTGACAAGCAGCAGCGTGCCCTTAAAAGAGCATGCCGTTGAGATACCCTTATAAGTCAGGTCAGCACCATTCCCCTCACTCACGCACATCCCCCTTCCTCACCGTCTCACCTGCGTGACGAGCAGCAGCGTGCCCTTGAAGAGCATACCGTTGAGATACCCCCTCCCTCACCTGCAGCAGCAGCAACTGAACAATTCCCCCCCCCACACCCACTCCACTGGCAACAGAACCGTTGGGTGCCTGAACAACCCCTGCCTCACCTGTGT